>JAUMHH010228484.1:0-11811 GCA_032359455.1 Chlamys rubida
CTGCAGACCATAATAGACTCATCCAGATCAATGCATGGAAGAGTTTACTAAAGTTACATAGGGGTGAAAGGGTTAAGTGTAAGTGATATCCGACTGTTTTCCAGTGGACAAAACACCAAACTGGGAGTCGTGGTAAAGTGTATTAGGGTAATGGCGGCCATGTCAGGATCGGGATTGGATCGAAGCCGCAGAAGGACAAGCGGTGCGCATCATTACATAATCTCATTTATTCCGGGGTAAAATGGCGGAAAAGTCAGACTTCTATCAATTAAAAGATGGTCACATTGGAAAATTTTATGGTAATACATTCCGATTTTCAATACAAAAAAAAAATGGCGCAATTGTGAGGGCGACTTTTGTAGTGATTGATATGCGATTCCTTTTGATGTCTGGAAACTCCAAAAATGTGCCAGCAATGACGAAATCTGACAATGAAGCTCGGATCGGATTTTTTCTTTCATTCTATTAATCTTTTTGCTTAATCACGTAGCAATGTTCCAGTCTAAAAAGCCCTTTTGAAATGTTGGTCTATTCTCAGAAGGAAGCTATTTGCTTGGTCATGTATGTAGTTATTTTTTTCCTTAATGACCTGTTCGGGTAATTTTTTAAGACATTACAATCTACTAAGTCAAATATGTTGACTCTTAGGTTAGCACCTTGACAAGACTAATGGGGACTAACTCCCATAAAAGGGCACATATTAGACCCTTAATGGGCGAACAACCATTGATGTGGGTGTCGGTAAGAAAACAACTGATTTCCACTTTAGATCCGATTTGAAGATGTTTATTACATACTTTCGACAAAGCCTGTGACAGCTGGACCGAGATAGCGCTGAACCCGATCCCCCGTTACACACAAACCATTGCACTTTGACACGAATGTTTCTTGTGTAATCAATGACAGTTTGTATGTTACATGTGATTCGACTGCTTGCCTCCGATCACCTCTGCATTATTGAAATGCAATGGAGAATCTGAGAAACTTGTCGGCCCGTTGACGGACACAACTGTATCCTGTTTCGGGGCAAAAAACGAGCCACCTTTTTACGACCGTGATAGGGTTTACTGCCGGGGATTCCACAAAGGTTTGCGAAAAATAATATTTCCTTTGCTGTGTTTTGAAGGAGTATTGATAGTGTCGGATGATTTCAGGAGCGTGTTTTGGCCAATTTAGATCATTCGTAATATACATTAAGAACTCGAGTCTGCAGATAACATGCAGAATCTCTGACCTGTTTCATAAATTAAATTGAATTTTTTTACTCAAATCTAGAAATGCTGAATGAAGTGGAGATAACATTTAACAGGAAACATCCCCTCAAAAGTATTAAATAAGCATTTACATGGAGGAGACAAGATGAGCTTATAGATAGCGTAGATAATACGATTATTTAGCCTCTATCTGGTGTCGGCTGTTATTCAGATTACCGTCCCGATAATGTCACAATATTTTGAGGACGCTTTAAAAAGTTCAAATATTTCATTACCATTTAGAAAACTAACTCGGCAATCTGCATCCTGAAATAACAAAAATTCTGGGGCAAAAAACAAATAGATATTTCTTTTACTATCATACTAAACAATTTTAATGTGGACACTTATAAATATAAGAAACTACTTGCTTACTCGATAAGTTAAAGAGAATCCACCCTTTTTTACCGCTATATGCAAAAAATTTAAATTTATTTTATTTCTTACTTATTCACACAATAATAATTATAGGTTATAGATCATTTTAGGGAGTAAAACATTTTAAAAAATGTATTTAAACACATTACAGATATTGTGACTTTTAGCACTCAGTGGATAGAAGAGTATCTGCTTTATTATATACAATTAAGTCATTCACCCCTGAAATTTCATAATGGCCTATTCCAACCTTTGAATTGGAATAGTTCAAATGTGTCTTGAAGGGTGAATGAGTTAAGAAACCCTTCAACTTCAATGATATTCAACTGAATAAAATTGTAAACAGTTTATTTAAGTAGGACTATTACATATCAATAATTATGACCTAAAACTAAAACGTTCCGTGTTTAAATGCCGAGTTCCTCATACATATGTCATTTTGATGCTTTCATTGTGCAATGAATTTCACTTATCGGAATGGTCATGACTTCAAAGTCATTTATGCAAGGTCATGACTTCTTCAAGGTCATGCTTTACTCAAGGTCAAGACTTATATCAAGATCATAGTTTACTTCAAAGCAAGGCTTATTTGAAGGTGTTGCCTTATTACAAGACCATGGTTTACTTCAAGAGTAAACAAAATCAGCATTAGACTGTGATAAAATTTTGTTAAAAATATTTTTTTTGCGTCATCAAAGTTTAAAATGTGGCAGTCAGGGAATGTTAAGACTCCGGTATACATTTTAGCCATTAGGATACAGAGTGTGTCAGCTTAACTGCTATTTAGGGGGTCAGGCCCATCAGTACAGGCAGAAACACCCAACTCTGGATGAAAATCAGGTAACAGAGTTACCTGTAACGAGTTCACCTGTGAGCCAGGTAGGGTGTACCTTTACAACCCTATAATTGTTCTTGTGTAGACCAGGTGGAAATATCTTTCTGTCAATCGGTCCGATTTTGTTTAGTCTGGAGGGTGAAATGGGTATTCACCTGGTGAACAAGTTTGTGAATGACCGAAGCTTTTTGAGTACAAGGGTGGTCTGTCGGTGACTTATAGCGATTTGAGTAAGCGTCAAGATCCGAACTACATAATTAGAGTTTGATTGTTAACGGGTTACAGGGAAACAGATTAAAACCCATTAGTTACTTATTTCACACCTGGGGAACAAATCTGCCCCATTAACAATTTAAGTTTACGACTTTTGATAATTTACTAACCACAGATGTTTATTTTCATGTAGGGTTTTGCCGTCCTTTGTAAGAAATTTCTGTCACACTTCAGTACAAATGGCTAGCGTATTTAATGTTTAAAGCTGCTATGATAAATTGCACACATTATCCTCTAAAAATCTGTAAAGATAATTTACTTACACATATGGTATGTACATAATATATATGTAACTTGTAAAAAAATTCAAAATTTTCCAATTTTTTTTTAAATAAATGAAGGAATTAACATTAAATTCTTTATAATTTTCTTGTCTCTTTCACACCTTTGTGGAAAATTTGATGATTTCTGAAGAAATCAGAAAACACTGAAGATGCTGAATAAGAAGAGATTAAATCCTTGTATGAAGGTTTTAAAATCTGGTAACCCGGTTTGTCTATCCAAACATTCGTGTCAGACGACACTTGACAGCTAAGATAATTTGTACTCGTAAACCGGAATAGCAGCTGGAATCAGTTGTATTTCTCATGTTTGGCACAAATCTTCAAAAAATATCAAACAAAATCTTGTACCAAATCCCCGCGATCCAGTTTTAATCCTTTCAGATCTATTGTCGATGGCTTGTCATGATCATGTTGGCAAGTTTTCTCGAACCGGAAAAACAAAGCACTACAAAATCTGTGACTGTATGTGGGGTCGTATTTAAATGTACGCGAGGATTTCCTCTAGCCGTGTGTTTCCGAGGTTTACATTTCAAACATGTCCTGAAACGGTTGTTTGTGATACCATGTGTTCAAACTATTATATTAGGGGTTTTTAAGTAATTAAAATTGATACAGTTGTTAGTATATTTGTGGACTCTAAACTACCGACTTAAAATGCTGTCATATTCTTTCCTGAAATATTAACTCATTCGCCCCTGAAGACACATTTGAACTCTTCCAATTCAAAGGTTGGAATAGTTCACTATGAAATTTCAGGGGGTGAATGAGTAAAAAAAGGATTAATCGTATGTATGATGCACAAATCATAATAATTGAAGGTTAAATTTTTGTGAGTAGATGTATATGTGAGAGGAATGATGATGTTTGAAATGAAAAGCATACAATTCAAACATTGTCTTTCGTCATGGATGTACGCTCCTTGAAAACTGACATGATAGTTGTCTGAAATTGAGGTTGTTTGTTGGAAACCAGACAAATTGTTTGTAGAATTGACAATGTTGTTTTGGGATAAACACGGCAGGAATAAAGAGTGTTTTGAACGTGTCTGCCAGGGCCTTCCGTCTAGGTGCCCTAGTGACCCCGTGATAACGTGGGTTAGACTATCCCTGGCTTTCCTCACAGTAAAATAATAAAATCTCTCTCAATAAGTGAAGATTGTCTGCATTGTTCCAAGAAATAAAAAAAGTTTTGATTTCTGATTAAAACCAACAATGCATAAAATACAAATGAACTTGTCTCCTTTCAAAATTTGTTCTTAAATTTTGTTAAGTCAAATTTTCCTAGACGGTCAGACCCCTTATAACGCTTGGCCACAGTGCGGCCCTCACATTGATATCCTATGTAGAAGTACATAGTTACTGATTTCTTTGATCAATGTCGGGATTTAATTTGATTTAACGTTAATTACGATTCCTTATCCCCCGAAGGCTGATAGAGCACACCTTGTCTGCGTGTGTTTCATCTGTGTCAAAATTCCGTCTTAAAGAATTTGATCTCGGAGAAGTGCATCTGCAAGATTGCAGTAGATTTTGATCGCCCTAGATATGTTTAGACGGAGTTGCATGGATTGGTGATAGCTTATCTTGAGAAGATGTAGGGGTGCCACAGTGTGTCTGGGGCTCCGAGGAGGAAGTCGTGTCTCCGTCTTTGTTTTTAGACATGCACGGCTTCAGTAGAGTGCAGAGAAACGTTTCCAATTAGTATGAGCAATTGAAATAATTCGCCTTTTAATTGCCGAATACATAAAACTTAAGTTTAATTTTGATTAAAACAGAACTAAAAGAAAAAGAGTTGATGTCCCGAAATTGAATAAAGAGTAATTGTTGGAGTGCTTAACTCATTTACCCCTGAAATTCCATAATGAACTATTCCAACCTTTGAATTGGAAGAGTTCAAATGTGTCTTCAGGGGTCAATGAGTTAAGACAAGTATAACCCAAGCACAACATTATTGGTAGATTTTTCTGTAATGATTGTAACTTGTATTCACCAGATTAAAAGTTCGTAAAATTCACAGATGCGTTATCAACAAATTCAACGAAGGGTTAGCTATTCACGATTGTCAAGCTGACCAAACCAAGAAGTCGGTGAGGAGGTATAAACTTGGTGACAGATGGGCCACAGCCATGAAATGATCTGGTGGCTTTAGGTGGAAAATGTGTGTCGAGTATCAAATTCAGTCTACTGCATAGAAAGATAGGCCTAATTGCAGGAGGATGTCGTTTAAGTTTGAGTTAATGATGGCACTCGGATGTCAAGGTGTGAAAAAGGCCAAGTTCAACTCTGTTCATTCATGGGTGTAGATTTCCTGGTCCTGCTTATTACATGTACCTTGACAGTATGGAGTGGGGAGGGGGGGGGTGTGTGTGTTAAAAACTGTCAGAAAACTGTTTGACGTGCGAGTCTTGAAGGGATGATGATGTGCATATATCATGTCTATTTTTTTTTCCATCAAAATTTGAAAAGATTACCTTATTGTTATGAAAAAACCAATATTATGCACGACTTTGTAATTTTTTCTTAATTTGTAATTGTAAGGGTAACACATTTGCAATTAAAATTCTGGGGTTCGTTAAGATAAGTGTTGAAGTTGTCCACATGTAAATTAGGCGGTGCAGTTGACGGATGAGGTTAGGACATAACAGTAAGCTCATTACATACTTACGCACGGAGAACATTCCTCTTTTTCTGTCATTCATATGACAATGAATGCATTACAATATGGACAGATGAATAATTCCCCCCACACATACTTGCCTTAACTCTCGGCTACATACCTGAGGGATGAGCTGCCTATAGTTTTAACAATATGTACGTATCTTGTCAAAAGAATTATGAAATGTACGGGAGGGTTGGGAAATCCTAGGATCAACCTGATAGAAAGTCAGTAGCTGTCTACGCACCCTATAAAATGCGAAAAACTTACAAAACATGTCTACCTTGAACGATTTTAGACATACAGTATGCTTTAATGTATGGTTGTGGGAATGAAATATTGAATTATCTGTTGTTTGGTACAAATTATCAAGCCTATTATAGCCATCTCCTGTCCTATTCCTTTCTAATCTAGATCTGAATCTCGCTCCATGACCTTCAACACATGTTCTGACCTTGAACTTCCTTTACTGACCTTGACCTTCCTTTACTGACCTTGACCCTCCAACATTGAACTGTCACTGCATGACCTTGACGTTTTCTTTGACTTATCAGTGGTACAGCATCTAAATCCTTTACCTTATTTTTAAAACCAGGTATTATAGCCAGCTGTCTGCTTGTAATGGCGATGGTCCTGCATGTTGTGATTTTGTGACTGTCAGTTTGAATTGAAAAATAACGAATTATATTGAATCAGGCATTGATCATAAAACTGTATGTTAACATGTCAAGATAAGTCTATTCTTAATTTGTTTGTAAGTCGGTGGTAAAAGTTGATAATTATGATAATTACTAAAGTTAACTCATTCACCCCTGAAATTTCATAATGAACTATTCCAACCTTTGAATTGGAAGAGTTCAAATGTGTCTTCAGGGATAAATGAGTTAAGAACCAAAGTTCACTACGATTGCTATATATTACTTTGCTGTTCAATGCTGTAGTCAAAATTCATCTGTTTGTAATTTGTTTCTTAAACCTGGGGAGGGGGATCAATCCCCGCAACGGCCAAATAAATCTGTTTTAGTTATCATGTCATTAAAGTAGGGGAGATTCACTGCAGTAGACAGCCTACCATTCAGGGGAGACAATTTACGAGGGTTCTGTGATTTTCATTACTTTCCCAACGTATACAGGAATCGTATACAGGAATCGGTAGCTTCTTTATTTACTAATACAAACTTAAGTACAGAGCCAGACCCTATATTATCTCATAATTGGCAGCTTTTTACCCTCCCAAAAGAGATTTATGTTTCAATGCAGTAACCTTGGGCAGCAACGTAAAATGGTTAAAAATATCTTTTTTAAAGAATTCTACACCGGTAGACACAGTAGAAAGGAAGAGGTTATATACAAGTACATAGGATGGCATCACTAAATTTCAAATTTGCTGGGAGATTCATATTGGACCTGCACATAATGGAAAACCCCTTCGAAATAAAATTATTCTTATAAACATCACTGTGGGGCAAGAACAATTAAACTAGGTCATATATATATTGGTATTAATTGGTATTAATTAAAAATTTGGTGGCCTCTTACTGTATGACACTGCGTGACCTTTGACATCATTTAAAAATTAATCTTATAATGATTAAATCAATGATATTAAATATTTTTTCTTTTTTCTTCCATTAATTAAAATTATATACAGCGAAATATAATATGATATGGATTAAAAAAATTGTGAAAAAGAAAATACAATAAAATCTCATTATACTGCCAACATTTGTCAGGAGAAATTTTGGCGTTCTAAAAGGGTTTGGAGATAAATAAAAAGGAATTCCACAGAAAAAGAGAAAAGTGACCTTGAAATATTGGCGGTAAGTGAGGTGGCAATTAGAATGAGGGGCGGTATTAATATTGAAGCTTTAATGTTATTTAGAATTATTTAGGTTGCTGTTAGCTACTTTGGACAAGTAGTCACATACCCCATTGCTGTAATTACAGCAGGTGACCGCATTTCTCCAGTGATATTTGGGGACAGTTTTCAATGTACCAAGTCTGTATATATTTTTTCTGTAAATAAAAAATAAGGATATCAGAGATTTGGTCAACTGGCTATACAGGGAGGAGGTCAAAAGTTCAAACTGTATAAGCGGTAGATGAAGTCCCCTACTTGCTGGGGCCCCTGTAATCGTTGATGTTACAAGTGCCCTCATCCCAGGACCAGGGTTTTCTGTGGTAATGGTACTAGCTGTAGTAGTATCAACATATGCTGTTCTGTGGTACAGGATAGTCAAATATGCAGGTGTCGCCAGTTGTTGGGGGGGGGGGCACATTCCAAGGTTTTTTAGGGGGCAATTAGTGCAGTTTGTATGTCATATTACTTTATTGAAGCAATTTTCAGGTGGTGAGTAATTTTTTAGATGAATTATTACCAATATTGTAGACAAGACTATAATTTCAGATGGCCTAGCTTGACCTTGACCTCCAGACATTTGTTAAGTACTGATGTTTTAGAAGTATAAAGATGTGACTTTATAGGGAGGGGAGGTACAATGTATATAACTATTTAGACGCAAAAAGGAGGAGTGAAGTGGGGGGGGGGGGGGGGGGGGGGGGGGGGGTTTACTGTGGTAGAGTGCTTATCAGACAAAATGAGATGCTTTCCTCTCTCAAAACAAAGAAGAGATTAGTATTGAGTTACCTCTACAGCAGTCTGTGTACTCAAGATTAACGCTACAAGTATTCTCCCTCCCGACCTCCCCAACACACACAAAACCTCGCCCTCCCCTGTATTCTCAGCCTCTGAACACATCTTTCTGCTTTCATCACCTGAAAAAACATGTTAAAAGCCAGATAGGGTCCTGATGAGCTGCCCAGCTGACAGGCTGATTTCTGGGACATTAATTGTACGACCAACCAGACTCGAAATTTTAAGGAAACACCACATGGAGAAAAACATGTGTTCACTGTTAGAACTATCGATGGCTTTCCTAGTAAACCAAGAGTTGTGTCAAATAGTCCTGTACTGTGTTTTAGTCTGATATAGACAAGCTATACTGCTGCCCTTTAACTGATGCACCCCTGAAATTTCATAATGAACTATTCCAACCTTGGAAATGGAAGAGTTCAAATGTGTCTTTAGGGGTGTCTCCCTAAAGCACTGTCTGCATATGTAACAGGAAAGGAAAAATACACGGCCAGACTGAGATTTGAACCCGAGAGCTCTAGACGGATGCTTTGCCGATTGAGCTACGTGGTCGCCCAGTCCACCAGTCCGGTTCCGCTACACATGCATGACCTTGGCTATGACAAGGACGTTTATCCCCAAACAAACAAACAGTTACTTTTACACACACAAATGTCTGATTGAGAATCAAAAGTACATAAAGTTAATTAATTAACAATGTTAATTAATTGTCGTCATTTCTAAATATCATGAAATGAAAAGTAAGATCCCGTTTTTAATTTCAAAGTGAGTCTTGATCAATGACAAGTAAACGGAGTGTTTATCGTTAAAACTGTCTCTGGTGTCGACTTCCCCAGACGACATCGGAGAGCTTGTTTATCTCCCAGAACAAAGAGTCTCGCTGTCATAAGACGAATCGGAATAAAACATCTCCGACTGTATTTAATTGAATGATATTTCGTCAATATATAACGTCGAGACGACCACCTATATTGGATGAATGAAGCTATTGTGGGTCTTACAAAAAACTGTTTATACAGGTAATTACGAAGTTTTCCTCATAAAATAACTGGTCAGATATCTATTGGTCAGTTCCTCATTATAGGTGATCATTTCTATCAGCCTGGTCAGTGATACAATGTAGTTGACCGTTATTGAAGGTCGTTTATTGAGGTCAGATAGCACAGGATGATATTTTAAGCATCACAGTACGGTAGTTTCAAAATTTTGTCTAAAATACTAAATTTTCTGTTTCTATAAAACTACACTGGAAAGTTCCTTTGGGGTGTGATATGTTTGTGTAGGGATTCACTTCAACTTCTGTTTCTATAAAAATACTCTGGAAAAGTCCCTTAGCGGCCAGCTTGTGTTGGAGATCCCCAGTAAAAGACACAGAAAATTAGTTGAGGAGTATATCAGGGAAGCTCCCTAGGGGCCAGCTTGTGTAGGGATTCACTGAATTTTTCTGTTCATTAAAAGTACACTGGAAAGCTCCCTAGGGGCCAGTTTGTGTGCTGGATCCCCAGTATAAGACACAGAAAAGTAGGTCAGGATTACATTATTAAGGGATTGCTTTTCCTGCCCCGTGGGTGAAATCTTCTACAATTTTTGTCGATGGGGAAAACAGAGCTGAAGTCTCTGATGGGATTCGTACTCAGCACTCCTAGCTTTGTACCTCACAGTTTCCTCTATTGCTTTTCCATCTTGTTTGACTCAATCACCCCTGAAGACACATTTGAACCCTTCCAATACAAAGGTTGGAATAGTTCATTATGAAATTTCAGGGGTGAACAATGTTCTTAATGTTTTGTTATATGGATTTTATTCTGTTGAATCGTTTTCTCGAATATTTAGAAAATGTTGATATTAATACAATATCTGTGATATGTAATATTATTGCAGATGAATTTTATTAAGTTTAAGATTTTGAGAATAATTTCAAACATTAAAAGAGGATATTAACTTATTCAACCCTGAAATTTTATAATGAACTATTCCAACCTTTGGATTGGAAGAGTTCAAATGTGCTTTCATGGGTGATTTTTCTCTACTTCTTTTGAGTAAAATTCTATATCAATATTTATAAAAAGCATGCGATCAACCATTTGCAGTCAAACACTTTATGATTGAATGCACTGATTTCAAACAAATACGTGAAAGATATTATTTGATACAGTTTCTGTGTAATTAATATATGACTAATTACACTTGATAGATCTATACAATAAAATATGATATATTTTGCAGCCAATTGGTTTGATGTCCATGTATTTCAAAATCCTTTACATATTTTAAGCTATTAAGTTTTGGCTTGTTGTGTTTATTTTTGTGAATGTCTCTTTTTACCGTATTGTTGGCCCTAAATGACTCACATTGTTGATGGGTCATTATTTATAAAAAAAAAAAAAAAAATTAGTTAAAATTGGGAAAAAATTATATTAATTAGTTGGATGTAAAGATTTTGGGTTGGAAAGTAATTTAGACATTTATAACAGTGCAGTTATTGAAACAGTATTGCGATGAAGATCAAAGCATGTTGATAGCTGGTTCTCAAACTGATACAAAATGCATTGTCATTACAACGATATGACCAAGTAGAATACAATGTTCTTTTGCGGAAAAAAAACCCATACTCCCCAGGACACTAAACCTGCTTAAGAACAGATAATACAGGTATGTAAGTCGGCTCGTATACCTGTTTACCTTCAAATTGACTGGTAAACATCAACAAATATACCTGTTTACCTGCAAAAATTATAGGTAGCAAGTCAACGAAAATTACAGGTGTGTGTAGGTAACGGCAGGGAAACGTGTATACGCGGACAAATATGATGATAGATCATCACCTCACACTCAGTCCTGGACGACATTAAAGACTTTCTTACAAACCATTGTTCAGATCAACACCGACTGACCGGTCCAGCCTAGGGCTGTACTACACCTGTCGGTCGACTGGACAACAGGTAAATGGTCAAGCGATTAGCAGTGTATCATTTCAGTGACCGTCCTAAACTGACTGTGGCCAAACAGAAGATATCAATTAAGTGGGGTTATCATGTGTTGATGGGTTGTCTGCCCCTCCCATACCTGTCTAAGTCACGCACACAGGGGTCTATACAGGGATTACAGGGGCTGTCTGTATCAACACACAGCCCCTTATTAAGGGATCTGTTATCAATACTGACCTTTCTAGTGATACCAAACTTGTAATCACCGAGTCCTTTGTACTTTTAACATCATTTTCGAGATACACTGTATATAGCAGTAAAGTTTTAAAACATAAACTTTAGTATTTTGATATATTACCTATATTTCAGGGAGAGGGCCTAGTAAGTTGTAAGAACTTTGACTTTTAATAATTCAGTATCAATAAAATATGTTTGAATGAAACCTATATTTCTGAGAATTATGATATCAGCACTATATTCAGGATTCCAGCAAATGTTTGCTTCATGACCCATGGGACCAACACAAATTAGGGGGTGGGTCAGGGGTAGGGGG
>JAUMHH010228495.1:0-11808 GCA_032359455.1 Chlamys rubida
TTGTGTGGTAAAGGACAGACATACTTTGTGTGGTAAAGGACAGACATACTTTGTGTGGTAAAGGACAGACATACTTTGTGTGGTAAAGGACAGACATACTTTCAAATCCAAGGGTCTACATGTTTTACCTTTTTCTCCTAAACTTATGAACTACAAAAACAGCATGAAAGGTCATTCTGGTTATATATGACTACAGAAAGTACAGCTCCATATTATTGACCCCAACTGTGTCTGAAACTATTTTTCTCATTATTCTGTAACTTCTCATTAGAATTTTCTTACAATAATGACATTAATTAACCCTTTCACCACTGTAGATCATAATGGACTCATCCATATCAATGCATGGCAGAGTCTACTGAAGTTACATAGGGGTGAAAGGGTTAAAGGAAGATCCAGCATTGTTTTGATACTCCAGAAATAAGTACAATGCTATATCTCTTTTCAGTAGCGAATTATTGGCTGAAAATCAGATTGAATTAATCTTTAATGATTTCTTTATATCGATTGTCTGAGCTTTTCTGTGATCTTGATTCGACAAAATAGTTTACGCAGATACAATATCTCCGATCTTTTTTATGGGTTTGGTAACGAGAGCCATGTCGCTTCTCACGAACACCTGATCGACAACAAGTGCTGTTTTGTGAGGACCTACCTAGCAAAGAACACGACAAATGTTGTTATTGTGTACTTGTAAACATGTTGATTTTTTCCCCGTGTTAGAGGACTGGTGACAGAAAGAATATTATTTGTGCTCTGTTCACATTGTTCTATATGTATGTAGCTTTATTTCGGTTTCCCTAAAGGCTTTTGTGATTATCGTAACAAATTTTTAAACGAAACATATTTGAAACATTTTAAAAATAAATAGATTTTATCTTTTAGTGTAAAGAGATAAAAAAAATAACTGCATTACAAGGCAGAAATATATTTCCTTATTTTCGTGTTGAAAAACAGAGAAGAGGGAAAAAATAAACTGAAAAAAAATAAACTGGAAAAATGCGTAAAAAGGAAGCAACATCATTTGTCCTTTTAAAAGATTTTCTATTTTAGGATCAAACCGATCTTTTGACAAATTTTCTGTTTTGAGATTAAAACAGGTTCTTTTTTTTCTTGAAAGAATAAGTGAAGATCACACTTTTATTTCGTATAAATATTTCAGTTTTTGGCCGAACAGTTCATCCCAGCTTACCTGTCCACCAGGTAGGTTAGACTACACTTATGGCAGGTGTGCCAGACCATATGTCTGTCCACCACCTGTAGGCCAGTCATCCAACTGACCCCTGCGGGTCATCCCTGACCACTCATTATCTTGTGATATATAACATTTGAGTGGCCGGAATACCTGGAGGGTCAGTTTGACTTTTGTACCTGTGGTATGTAAATTCTATTTACCTGTTGGACAGGTAGACAGGTGTAGGTTGTCAGTATTCAGGACATACACTAAGAGGTCAATTCAAGAAATTAACTGACCATTAGTTTGGTCCAAGCTTAAACTGCATGACCACAATTCTAACTTAAGGATCCTCGTACCACTGCAAAAAAAAATCTAATTATGCATTCGGAACTGGTTTTTTTTCCCCAGCAAATATATAGCTTTGATAAATCGTTTATGAAACGAAATCCATACCTTGCGGACTTGATGAAAAAGTAATAAAGGTCAAATAAACAAAATCTTAACAACAACAGCATATGCTACACCTGGATTTGGACTTCAGGTTAATTAATGCTGTCGCTCTATCCGATTGAGCTACCTGGTCAACGGAAGTGTCCTGACCCAACTGTGTTACAGTTGTATCAAAAATGATTATTTACTGATATGAACTCTGGTCTAAGTTGTCAAGAGTTTTAAAGAGCATGATTTGACACAAAATCTAGCTGTGAATCTGGTATGAATCCTGCTATAGGTGCAAAGAGTTTAGATGAACCTGGTATGAGTCCTGCTATAGATGTAAATAGTTTAAGTGAATCTGGTATAAATCCTGCTATAGATGTAAAGAGTTTAGGTGATCCTGGTATAAATCCTGCTATAGATGTAAAGAGTTTAGGTGAATCTGGTATAAATCCTGCTATAGATGTAAAGAGTTTAGGTGAATCTGGTATAAATCCTGCTATAGCTGTAAAGAGTTTAGGTGAATCTGGTATAAATCCTGCTATAGCTGTAAAGAGTTTAGATGAACCTGGTCTGAATCCTGCAACAGCTATCAAGAATCTGCTATCAAGAGTTTAAAGGAATCTGGTACAAATTGATCCTGCTATAGACGTCAAGAGTTTAGAAGAACCTGGTACAATTCCTACTACAGCCATCTTGTCACATCATATCTCTCCTATTACTCTTGTATGTATAAGACTAGAGATTTGTCACCATGGTAACGCTGTCAACTTCCATTAAAACGCGCATTAAAGCTATTACTATGATTTCTGGTTGGCTAAACAGACAACTGACACAACTAGGCCA
This sequence comes from Chlamys rubida, assembly GCA_032359455.1. Classification (NCBI taxonomy): domain Eukaryota; kingdom Metazoa; phylum Mollusca; class Bivalvia; order Pectinida; family Pectinidae; genus Chlamys; species Chlamys rubida. The sequence goes on from JAUMHH010228495.1 coordinate 2,459, forward strand.
TAAAATGAGGCTATTAGGCTACACATTATACTAAAATATTTGTTATCGGGGAGGGGGGATAATTTCTCATATAATATAAATTTGTAACCATATTTTCCCAAGCTTTTAAAAATCTGCACAAAAAATACCTGCCATACCTAAAAACAAAAATAGACCACCACTATTATACTTGAAGGAAGGTTCTATTGTCAAGGTACAGGTGTGGAAAATTCATCTGATATCTTTTTCATGATGGAATTACTCGTGCGGAAAAAGTGATAAAAGTCTGTTTTGCTATAAAGTAACGTATATCGGAAGCTAAGGCCAGAGGGCGAACTTCTTTTATGTCATAAAACTTTCCCGAATTCACAGCCCTACTGCTGATCAATGTATAGTTAGCTTAATATCCTAACCTACAAAAAAAAAAAGCAAAAAATAAAAATTTCCCCCAAACAATCTGGGGTAATTTTTAACATTTTTAATTATCGTTTTAAGGGAAAAACTTGAATATTCCACCTAAAATTCCTTGATTTGTTTTTACAATTACATATTTTTTTCATTTATTTAAATTTTTATTTTGACGGCTTTAAGCTAACAAGGAAATGAGTTATAAAAATGCCAATTGTGATATTGACACAGGTGTATGTATCAATTATTTCGACGAAATACGATTTTCTCAACAAAAAATAAACAATTACAGTAAAAAAAAACAGTAGTTATATAACATGTGGGAAAGTGTTGCAAAAGAAAACATCGCCAAGCAACCTTTGGGAAAGATTGAATCATCGTCACCCAGCATCGGATGTAATTGTAGTCCCGGTACAGAAAATAATCACGGTAATTTGTAGGGAATTGTTAAGGGCTAGATACACTTTCCACCTGTAACAGTCGTAATTGTAGGTTAAGACCAGCAGAGAAACACAACTTGTGGGAAATGTTCAAGTGAAGACAGACTTTCTCATGAAAACTTGTGATGATTCAATACTTAAATGATCTCATTCCACCCAAGGGATCTTAATGGCGGAGGATTTTCTTTCGAGTAAGATGTTTTTTCATGTTTGATCAACAATAAATGTGTGATAATTGATTGTCATAATTGTTTTCATTGATGCATTTAATGTATTTCTAATAAAGTCAAGTGAATCTGATACCGTGGTTCTCGTTCCATTTTTATGGGACCGATCGCATTCAAGATTTAACCTCCTGGTGGAATATTTAAATAGGTCCCAAACAACTCTTAGACTGAACATTTAATACAAAACACGATGATTGTCTAGACAGAAGTGTTATTAACAGTATATCAGTGTTATCTTCTCTTTTTAACATTCTGATATCAGAGTTATCTTCCCTTTACAACATCCTTACATCAGAGTTATCTTCTCTTTATAAATCTTTATATCAGAGTTATCTTCTCTTTATTTGATTCTAATATCAGTTATCTTTTTATAACTTCCTTATATCGGAGTTATCTTCTCTTTATAAATCTTTATATCAGAGTTATCTTCCCTTTACAACATCCTCATGTCAGAGTTATCTTCTCTTTATTTAATTTTGATATCAGAGTTATCTTCTCTTTATTAAATCCCTATATCAGAGTTATCAACACACTGTTGTAAGAGTTATTTTGTAAGATCATAGAAAACAGGAAAATAGAATGCCAACTGTTCAACAAATAATCGCATCAATGGGTGTTGGACATTGTACTGCAGGATATATAAACAGAACAATAAAAACAAAGACATAACAATCATGTTCTGCAAGCTAGTAAATAGAATAAGTAGCAAGATTTTACTGTAAACAGGTGAGCGCCCTTTATACAACACATTGTATACCATCTATAAAAGTAGGAAGGAGGTCTAAAGCCTGCGGGCATTACAGTTATAAACGGCGACACAGAACGACTGACTGACATATTTATGTAAATAGCTTCCTCTGTGAAAAGAATTTGTTAAGTAAGTCAACTTGAATAAATTTGTCTGAATACGTGTAATGTTATGGCCATGATTGACACAGATTTATCACAAGATTATGCAGATAAGGCTTTTCTCGGTGACAAGAATTGCAAAGGAGTTCTAGCTGATATATTCAAAGGCAGATTTGGTGGTTACAATTTCAGCCATTTAAACCGTTAAAGTGTTTTATATACATGTGTTTATAGTGATCGGATGACATTTTGCATTTATCTGTAAACTATGCACATCTTGAAAATTAAAAAAAATCTGAACAAGGAGGTTAGAGAAGTGACCAACACAAAGATATTAAAATGTAATAAAAACAAAAACGCAACAAGGAAACCGAAACATATAATTTCCATGCACTGTTAGATACGCAGGACTAAAATAATTCCCAGTAGAGTACATCTGTTTTGTGCTGGTCCAGTAAGATATATATAAAACAACTAGTTTCCCCCCTTGACTATGAGACCCCTCTGATGCGGTGTGCCTGTCGACATCGCCAGCTGGGACAGTAATAACATGTCAGTATGTTTTGTGTTTCCACGCTAATCTCACGCCCCAGACAGCCTGTACAGGGCTTGTTGATGTATGCAGTGGTACATGTGTTTTTTAAGGCTAAAATGTAACACAATATTACATATGCTGGACTTGCTCTACCACAGTTGCCTGGCAACTGTTTGTGCCAGAGTATACAGTTTGAGGCTAACAGACAGCTGACATACAGATGTCTGTGTGTAATAATGAAGTTAATATTAATGTAAATATTATATAGGAAAACCATTTATGACATAAATATTTAATATAAAATGGAAACATTCTTTTAAATTGCTATTTTTTTTTCAATATTTTCTAATCAAAATTCTAATCTAAATGAGACTATTTATCAGGATAACAAAAGTTATGCCCCTTTTAAATGTTATTATACTAGTTCAATCAGTAAGAGTTATGCCCCTTGGACCACACCAAACAGCTTACATACTTCAGGTCATACACAGTTACCCCCCTTGTGTATATAATGTTTATCATGTTTGGACAGTTAAAAACATTACCCCCCTTGTGTATATAATGTTTATCATGTTTGGACAGTTAAAAACAAACCAATTAATTTAATTCAAATTCAAAGTAAATCAGAACACAACTCAATTCAACACTTCAGCAAAGTACGAACCATTTAAGACTTCAACACAGCGTTGCCCTGTAATACCCAGTCGACAATCTTTAATAGAAATATCACCTTTTTCGTTGAAAAAACATATATTTTTTAATTATTTAATTAAACTGTAGAAGGCAGTGCTTCTGTACCAGATTCTGTATCAAATAATGAAAACTTCAAAACTTCGGCAGTTTTTCTACATTTCAAGTATTGTTACATCTAAACCCGTTTACAGGCCATGATAGGAAGGAAAGATTTGTATTGAAAAAAACATCAATTCACGTTGCTTTCTCTGTCAATCCTAATCAGCTAGATTCAATGTTACTTTCATCAATGCCTCCGTTGAGGATTGAACCCGGGACCTCCAGTGTACTAGCCTGAAGCTTTACGGAATAAGCTGAAGATAAATTCTCCACTGCCAAGTCAGTGGGAAGCAGCTAGTATTTCACCCAGGAGATTCAAACATCGATGTAGCTCCTTGAAAAACAAGAAATTAACCCTTTCACCACTGTAGACCATAATGGACTCATCCAGATCAATGCATGGTAGAATCTAGTAAAGTTACATAGGGGTGAAAGGGTTAACACCACCTGTTTTTTTATATGAAATTGACGAAGCTTAACCCTTTCACCACTGTAGACCATAATGGACTCGTCCAGATCAATGCATGATAGAGTCTACTAAAGTTACATAGGGGTGAAAGGGTTAATATATTAAGTTCTATCTAATTTGTTGATTGATGACGTCATCAAAAGACAATAATTATCTCCCCTTGCAAAAATATAGATATTTGAGTAGGTATAAAATGATGATAAAAATAAAAATAAAATAAAAAAGTTGCATTTGAGTTGTTCTTGTGTTCTTTTTACATCTTGAATGTTATAACAACATAAAACACAAATATTGAGACGTAAACAGACCAGACTATTATTTAAAACTGGTGAGATCTTAGCCAAAATTTGTATAGAGATGGATATATATATATGTAAGCTGTTTATAAGGTGATTTAAGTACAATTTTCTCGATATATGTTTAATTAAACTACCTACACCCGTATATGATATTGCAAATTGAAGATAAAACTTTATGCTCGGTTTTATAATAATAGGGTATAACATATTGATTAACTGATTATACTAAAGAAAATTAATTATATTGCTTGTTAATTTTAGTTATTTAGTGTCACTAATCCCTCTCTATCGGGCGGTATATACAATCTGCCGGCCAATCCTCAAATGTGCATACAGTTGTACACTATATAGTTTGTTCATTATGCTCCCAAGGTGACATCAATTTCTCTGTGGTAAGTGGTACAGCTGGCCCCTCGGCATTCTCCACAACCAGTAGAACATTTCAAACCATGTTTACGACACGTGCACCGTTTGGTGTCGCAATTTATTTTATAATTGCAGCGAATTATCTTTAGCAATTGTTCCGGGGCAGGGGGTAGGTTTGATTTTGTTGCGTGCAATTTCCCTTCGCTAGTGTACCATCCCCATTCATGTGGATTTAAATCCACATCACAATCAGTCGTAACCCCCTGAATGCATTGCAGAAACACTCGCTTACTGTGAAATGTCGCAGCATCTGAAGTAGGCGGTAAACTCGTAAAACATTGTAGAAGTGATTGTCTTTCAGGTGAACTGTCGAAACCTCAGAAGATCAAGACCCTCATGCATCATACCCCCATATAGAAACGCAATGATTTCCTCTCCAGCTTTTACTAACGCATTCACATTTGAATCATTGCAAATAAAGTTTTCAGCAAGTCCCGAAATAATAAAATAAAATAATTCTTCTACCAAGGGATTAAAGGATTTTATCATAATTTAGTCTGGTGCATCCTTGCATTTTGGGCCAAGGGGACTCAATTTTGTATAAACGGTGGGTGTGGCCCCCCCTGGGCGCAGAGAGGCGGGGCCCAATAGGGGAAATAGAGGTAAACCTTTAAAATCCATCTTCTACCATAGGGATTAAGGGATTTCATCTCAATTTGGTCTGGAGCATCCTTAGTCAAAAGAGACTCAATTTTGTATAAACAGTGAGTGTGGTTCTCCAGGGGGCAGAGGGGCAGGGCCCAATAGAGGAAACATAGCAAATTCTTCAAAATCCTTTGTCTTCTGTAGGAATGACAGGATTTTGTCCAATAAATGGTGGGTCTGACCTACCTGGGTGCAGAGGCGGGGCCAAATTGCAATAAGGGATATAGAAGAATAGCTTTAATATTCTTTTTCTTCCGTTGGGATGAAAGTATTTTGACCAAATTTGAACAGTAGCATCTTATAGGGAAGGGAAATCAATTTTGTTTAAATGGTGGGTCTGACCCCCCCTGGGGCCTGAGGGGTGGAGCAGAATAGGGGTAATTTAGCAAATTCTTTAAAATTCTTTTTCTTTTGTAGGAATGACAGAATTTTGTCCATATTTAGTCTTATTAAAGCATCCTTCGGTGAAGGGGATTTAATTTTGTATAAACAGTGGGTCTGACCCTCCTGGGGGCAGAGGGGCGGGGCCCAATAGGGGAAACAGGAAATTTTTGCAAATCCTTCTTCTTCTGTAGGAATGACAGGATTTTGTCCACATTTGGTATGAAGCACCCTAATTGGTGAAGGAGAACCAATTTTGTATAAACGGTGGGTCTGACCCCCCTTATGGCAGAGAGGTGGGGCCCAATAAGGGATATAGAGGAATAGCTTTAATATCCTTCTTCCGTTGGAATAAAGGTATTTTGACCAAATTTGAACAGTAATGATAGGATTATGTCCATATTTGGTCTAAAGCATCATTGGGTGAAGGGGAACTAATTTTGTATCAACAGTGAGTCTGACCCCCTGGGGGCAGAGGGGCGGGCCCAATAGTGAAAACATAGCAAATTGTTCAAAATCCTCCTTTTCCTGTATGAATGACAGGGTTTTTACCAATTGCATATAAATAGAATCCCTGACTAACCATGTAATACATGTACAGCAAAATCTTGCTATTTCAACTTCAATTTGAGAGATACAGGCCCTTTGGGACTCCCCTCTGGGTCTCTTGTTTATTTGAAAGACCTTGACCCTCTTTCAAGGTCACATTTGGTCCAATATGTATAAACACTTAAATGAACTAATTTCATTAAACAGAAGGGCTACACAATTTGTTCTAACATAATGACCTTGTTCGACTTTCAAGTCCACAGGGGTGAAATGTTTTTAAATCTTTTAACATGTTCTTTTGAATTACTTTTAATAATAAATACTTATAATTTGCCTGTAGCTTTATTTTAAATCACTTTTAAGGTTACAAGTGTGAGATTTATAAAAAGTGAGCGATGCAGGCCCATTGGGGATGGGTTACCAAGTGTATGCACAAGAATGACCATTTAAGGTCAACTTCCGGTTTTCGGTATGGGTCAAAGTTCGAATGTGTAATTCTGTGAAACAAATTTTCTAATTGCAATATCTCATTAACAGGTGAATGTATTTAATTCATCTTTGGATATGTTGTGCAGAATAACAATTAAATCACTTTTCTCGGGAAACATTTTGAGTAAAATGTCAGCTTCCGGTTTTCGGTAGGGGTAAAAATACAAATGCACTTTATTGGGTAAAAACTTTAAAAGTTCCACAAGGTCTAGAATCTTGATATTTTATATTTGAGATGCTGAGATGTTTGGATATCAGGTTTGAAAAAATGGTTGAACTTGAACGACTATCAAGGTCACAAAGGTCAAATGTTTAAAACAAAAAATCTTTAATCAAGGATATTTCGAAAATTGTTTGATAGATTCACTATATATTCAGGTATTTTTGGCAGAAAACATTTTTAGTTGACCAGGTCAAGTTTCGAGTTAAATAGGGGTCAAATTTCATATGTGCTATTTCAAGATAATGACTTCAAAAAAATGCATCTAAAGTTCTACACGGTCTAGAGTCCTACTATTTGATACATAACATGGTCAGGTAATTGACCATCAAGTTTAAAAATTGATTGATCTTGAATGACTTTCAAGGTCACAGAGGTCATATATGTAAAAATATTGAAACCAGTTTTTCTGAATAACCAATGATTCCAGGGTACAGACCCTGGGCCGTTTTTCTTTACCAAAAGTGCGTTGCGTTTTGCGTTGCGTTTGCGTTGAGTTTCCGTTGCGTTTCCGTTGCGTTTCCGTTGCCTTTCCGTTGACCGTTTGATGTGCGTTTTAACTTGCGTTTTGCTGGTTATGTAAGAAAACGATTGATGGCTATGTACAGGTTATTTTAAGAACATGTGATTGCTGAAATGTTTTATATAAAAAAATAGTTGTATGTATAATAAAGTTTGCAAATTAAAAAAATATATATACAAATAAAATAGATAATTACATGAAATAATAGGTCGGAAGTTTAGCAATGACATATTTATATTCGATTATTTGGGCTGCGTCGTGTGCTGATTGATGGATGCATGTCTATACACGTATCTTAATTGGTCAGTAAAATTATAAGTAGAACATAATTGAGTAATTAGTTATTTGTATATTCTAAATATTTAATTTTCATACTTATATCATTCTGTTCATACGAATATATGAATCTAATTCAACTAAATCTACAAATACTTCCATCACGTGCAGGGGCTGATGGTTTCGTAGTGACACCAGGGTAGTCTGGATTGAAGAGAGGCTTATACTCAATGCGTCTAACCGGCGAGTTTCATTTTATAAAATCTTTGTAGTTTTATCTTTATGCGTGTATGCTTTTTGTTAACTTTATTGTCTATATTGTGGGTTTTGTTTACGTCCAGGTCGAAGTATGTAAGTCCTGCGCTCGACCCGCAATAATGTATCGGGGGTGCTTCCTGCGAGGTTCGAGAGGTACAAGGCCGCTGCCAAACATTGACAATAAATTGACTTTGATCACGCCGTTGAAAATCATTAAGACCTAGCAAGTTTACTAGTTGTGTATTCGGTATTTCTTTAAGATGAGTTAAGAGGACACATTATTATTAATTTTTGATATTTGATAAAATGGTGATGAGTATTCAAATAAGTACATTTTGTATTTAAAATAATGAAAAGAACAATAAAGAACGTGATTATGGTTAAACCACGAATGGCAAAAACCACCACAAATGAACAAATATCAATAAATAATCAATTGAATAAATAAAACAAATTAATTAATAAATCAATAAAATGAAATAAAAATATTGAAATATAATAAATGAACATAATAACTTAAATAAAATAACTAAATAAATGCAGGAGGGTAAAGATGGTAAAGGCAGTTTGCATTTGTAGGTGATGTATAAGGGTGTAGGTGGTAAAGGAAGTATAGGTGATGTAGGAGGGTATAGGTGGTATAGGAAGTATAGCAGGTATAGGAAGTATAGATGGTATAGGAAGTACAAGTGGTGTAGGAGGATATAGTTAATAAGAAATATAGATTGTATAGGAAGTGTAGATGACGAAGGATGGTATAGTTGGTTTAGGAAGTATAAGTGATGTAGGAGGGTATAGATGGAAAATGAAGTTACGGTGACGTGGGAGGCTATAGAAAGTAAAGGTGACGTAGGAGGGTATATGTGGTATAGGCAGTAAAGGTGATGTAGGATGATACAGTTATTTAAAGTGATGTAGGAGGGTATAGATGGCTATAGGAAGTATCTGTGATGTAGGAGGGTATAGGTGGTATAGGAAGTAAAGGTGATGTAGAAGGGCTATGGTGGTATAGGAAGTAAAGGTGATGTAGGAGGGTATAGGTGGTTTAGGAAGTATAGGTGATGTAGGAGAGTATAGGTGGAAAATGAAGTTACGGTGACGTAGGAGGCTATAGAAAGTAAAGGTGACGTAGGAGGGTATACGTGGTATAGGAAGTAAAGGCGATGTAAAAGGATATAGTTATTTAAAATGATGTAGGAGGGTATAGATGGTTATAGGAAGTATATGTAATGTAGGAGGGTATAGGTGGTATAGGAAGTAAAGGTGATGTAGAAGGGTTATGGTGGTATAGAAAGTAAAGGTGATGTTGGAGGGTATAGATTGTATAGGAAGTAAAGTTGACGTAGGAAGGTGTAGAAATTAAAGGTGACGTCGGATCGTAAAGGTGGTATAGGAAATATAGGTGATGTAGGAGGGTATAGGTGATGTAAGAGGGTTTAGATGATGTAGGCGGGTATAGGTGGAATAGGAAGTAAATATGACGTAGGAGGGTAAAGAGGGTATAGAAAGTACATGTGACGAAGGAGGGCAAAGGGGGTATATGTGATGTAGAAGGGGATATGTGGTATATGACGTGTAGATGAGT
>JAUMHH010228506.1:0-11807 GCA_032359455.1 Chlamys rubida
GGGACCGCATCGTAGCTCTGACGACGCAATATATCAAAAAAAGTCTCGTCGTCAGAAAGCTACGATATCGCAGCTAATAACAGCCATGCATGTTGTCTGTGCGGACTCTCAAGGTCAGATATAACGTTTGGGCCAGGTGACGGAAACGGATTTAAATAAAGAAATCGGCTATTTTTCGTGTGATCGGTAATATTTTAAATGCTATGTGTCACTGCCTGGGTAACGTTGTATGGCACTGCATACTCTGCATACTTTAAAGGTAACGCTACCTATCTGTTTTTTTTATGACATTGCCTTATTTAAGGTTGTATGGTAGGTTAGCCTTTTTGATGGAGAGTGTGTTTTTTTTTAAGTTTTGCGATACTTTATAGTTTAAGGCTGTATGACAAAATGTACAACATTAGATGTGGTCGAAGTTAATAAAACGCGTATGCAAATTTCAGTCTGTTTTTTTCAACCAATAGAATAGCACGTTAATATGTTTTGAAAATAAGTTTTTGTCTGATGATTAGACTAATGAATCAGAACCATTCACGGAAAAATACTGTAAATAGAAAGGAAGTTTTTTTTTGGTCAGGTTAGGAGGTGATAACTCCAGTTGAGCACGTGTAAAATCATAGATAGCTTCATCATCTATTCAATTTGCACGTGTGCCATCTATTCAATTTATACGTGTGCTATCTATTCAAGATACACGTGTGACATCTTTCATTTTACACGTGTGACATATTCAATTTACACGTGTGCTATCTGTTCAATTTACACGTGTGTCTTCTACTCAATTTACACGTGTGACATCCATTCAATGTACACGTGTGTCTTCTACTCAATTTACACGTGTGACATCCATTCAATTTACACGTGTGTCTTCTACTCAATTTACACGTGTGACACATCTTCTCAATTTACACGTGCGCAACTGGATTGATGACCTCATGACCTGACTAAATTAGAAAATTATTCCTTAAATAACTGTCATTTTCGTCTATGGGCCCAAGCATACAGAATGTAAATATATAAGCATTTACTGTATATATGTGTTCATTTTTGTATGAACGCAACTAACAGGATTTTAGATTGTGACTAACTTTACTGCAATCTCATTGCTTTTAAGAAGACAAGATGCTTAGTGTGGCAAAATTATTTCCAGAAAACCGTTTATCCCACAAAAAGAAGATTAAAAGCTCTTGAATTTTACTAGGAACATTAAGATAATACATTTAGCTCGATCCCTTGAAAGGGAAGAATATAGCTGACCTTAAACAGGCGACCAGTCAGAATTTAGGAGACTGCAATAGCGTTCGGTGATATCTTTATATGGGGTAAGAAAATAAAATAAGTTATTCTGCTTTCATATCGTTAACTTGTATATGTTGCTAGTAAAAACAAACCCACATGATACTTTTGAGAAAAATATGCGTTTGAAATTCGATAGCAATCCATGTTTTGATTTTTTATGTGAAATTTATCTACATACATACCTATAGATATACTTTGTACGCTTGTTATTTTTATTGGGAGAGACATTTGAGTACATCTATATTTTATGGTAATGTAGACACGTAGCATGTCGCCAGCGTGTTTACAGTGAAAACCAGTCGGACAAGTTGTGTCACCTGTGTGGATGACAGCTGACTGGGGTTTTAATGAGAAAGCATCAACGTTGTTCTCAAGGCCAGGTTATTGAGTTGAGTGTAGGCCGTTTTGTACTTAAAATGAAATTGGACGTCCCTTTATTATGTCGGGTAAATGGACCTACCTGCCCGCTGTGTGATGTTTCCGGTGTTGTTGCGTTATGTCGATAAGTAGACAGCAAAAGCTATTTTTGTTCATTATGTGAAATTCATGAGAAAAAAATGCTATAGAAAGTTTCCAGAACTGGTTTCTTCTTGTCTTGATCGTTCAAAAACTTTACAACCATTTAAGGGTGTATGGTATATGTACCTTACTGTGAAGTGTATACTCTTAACAGAAGAGTTACACTTTAAAATATCTGGTCAACGATGAGTTTGGACTTGGTTAATCATTTGGTAGACATATTGTACACAATAATGATGACGCAATTGAAGGGAACACAAGAATTGATGATACTTTTGAAAGGTACACACGATTTAATGACACGTTTGAAAGGTTCTTAAAAACTGATGACACATTTAAAAGGTGAAAAAACATTATATAATGTATAAAGTACCATAGAACCTTACTTTCATTTTAGTGGACATTTATATATCTTGTCTCTAAAACACTCGTTTCCAATCCTCAACAATTGTTTATTAATATGATATTCAATTAACACCGAGTAATATATTTTTGTTTGTTATAACCCTGATTTGGGACAAAGCAACCATTCGGGCTTTTCTGACAACACACATAATGTCTCTGCGGGAAAATCATGAGGGTATCCGACTGGAAGCTGAGTTGTAAAAACAGATGGAAACCCTTCCAATGCATCCACTTTAGCTTTAGGGACCTGGAAAGGATGTATTAACCTATTCCGTCTTTTCGTATTGCAGACTTATCTGCACTTGTGAGCAGGTATTGGTTGTTACGTCATTTGTTTGCGAGAGGAACGTCATCAGTTTTTGAGAAAACGACGTAATTTTCTCACACAAACCAATGACGTAACATTCAATACATGCTCACAAGAGAAGATAACTCTGCAATACGCAAAGACGGAATAGACGAAGTCGAGGTTAATATAAATGCAGGTCTATAAAACCACGTATTTACCGAAGTTATGGTTTGGTTTTATTTTGTTTAACGTCATATTAACAAAATAAAACCAAACCATTACTTCGGTAAAAACGTGGTTATATAGACCTGAATCAAAGTCCTTAATTGTTATGTAAGATATGAGATTATTCTGTTTTTATCATTAAACAAGACGTAACGTAATAAAATCGTCAAAAGTAATAAGTACTGTATTTGCAGAAAGCATTGTGACGTTATAATTGAAGTGACGTCATAACGAGAATATTATTGTAACCTGCATTTCTTTTCTAAAAATAGTAACACCGGGTTAACATCACAAATCACCGACCCCCACGTGCTTATAATCCAAACCAATGAGGATAAAGGAATAAATGATGTCATCTTTTATAACATATAATGTAATATTACTGCATTTAAATATCAACATACACTACGTCACTGTTGTGATGGATTCTATTTCTTACATTACGTCCATACGTAGACTTGCACAAGGTCCAATATCGGAAACAAACTCTATAGAATTCCACAGGCTCCAATTGTTGAAACACATGTTTTATATAAAATATCAGGATTAAAATGTTTTCTCAATACCAGTTCAATGCATCACCCAATGTATCGACCAAAGGTAGATTAATTCCCCAAGGTTACCGTTCCACTGCCAAAAAAGTGTAACGAAGTATATCTGAACAAAAAATCATACCTTGCGTAACTTTTATGAGAAACAATGAAGATGAACTAAACAAAACGTAATCAACAACAGTGGTCTGAGTGTAAACATTGAGCAGAGCTGGACAAGGATGGAACCATGTACTTTCAGACTGCTGTACTATATCGCTTTAACCAGTTGAGCTACCCGGTCAGCGGAAATGTCCAAAAAATGTCCAAACTGCGCTTCAGTTACATCTAAACGGACGTTAAGGGGAGGTAATTACTGTACATAGGAAAAAACACAGTGCACTGGGGCAGGGATCCTTAATTGAAATGACCGCATTTACTGAAATGACGACCTTACAATGAAATAACACAAACAATGGCGTTCCATTGTAAGCGCTGAAGCATAATAAATGTTGTGTAGAGCGACTCGTTCACCAATCTACGAAATCCAAGGTTTCGTTGTCGATACACATGTTCATCGAAATGTTCTGATTTTTTTTTAATCATCAGAGAATGTGTCTTTGTATACAATGTATATAAAAGTTGACATGCTCCGTTCAGATATCGAACATTATGAGTCATGCAGGTTCTCTATACCAAAACAACGCAAGATGTGAAATTTAATCGAAATGGTACAATGCAAGTGCATGTATGAGTCAGTATTTCGTGATGTAGATTTCGAATTCAATACATGCGTGAATGATTCGTATTTCATACCTGAGAAATCTCAATTTCACTCGTCATCATACTGTATCTGAGTCAACAAAGAACATATGTTGGAAGAGCTAACCAAAGGTATGAAGGTAACATGGCGGTGTGCACGCGTTTTTTTTTATAGTGGGATAAACTGGTACATTGTACCAATGATATCATCTGTCTGTCTGTCTGTCATCGTCCTTCGCCCCCTCTCTCTCCCTCTGTCTGTCTGTCTGTCTGTCTATACTCTAGGGGAGACAATGCTCGTGCTACAGTCCTCTATGGTAGCTATATACTACAGGGGAGGCAAAGATCGCATTACAGTCCCCTTTGGTAGCTATAGCTATATACAGTACTATAGAGGAGACAATGATTGTGCTACAGTTTCCTGTGGTAGCTATGTACTATAGAGGAGGCAAATGCCATGCTATATGCGTTGTGGTAGCTATATATATATGTACTATAGGGGAGGCAAATATCATACATGTACTACAGTCATATGTGGTAGCTAATAGCTATGTACTATAGGGGAAGCAAGTATCATGCATACAGACCCTTGGTGTAACTATACACTTATAAGACAGAAAAAGATCGTGCTACAGCCCCATGTACATATTGTATAAATATTATTACATATTACACACAGTACACATTTTACGACAGTTCATACCGTCCTTATACAACATTCCTCATCCCAGTAATGCTCCGAGTGGTCTAGAGGAGTAGGCTTTCTAATATTTATTACCCAGCTTCCCCTTTTTGGCATATCACCTCAGCCCCAGGGGAGCTAAATCTACGCTTTTTAACCAAATGATTATAAGGTCCGAATGTGTCTTTATGCCTCTCTTTTCATTATTCAGCATTGTAGGGTTAAACTGTTAAGATCTCAACTGTTTCCAAGACACGGTGGATAGATTTTACCCCAACGCAAATCTTGGTGGTGTTGAAGTGAAAAGGGGTGGGATGGGGGCACAAATTCCATTTACACAAAGACTATGCAGTCTATAAAGCGTTCTTCATCAATAAAATAATGCATTTTAGGAGATAGTCGGTAGACCGTTGATCTGAGTAGTAATAAATACTGGTAGCGATAATGACAGGGATTAGTAGCGGTAGTCGGGAGGGATTAACTGTAATTGGTCTACCTGATATAGAATTAAATAATAAAGAGTTACCTACCATCTTACTCAACTTAGAATTAGCCAAAATATATCATATTTTAGTGTTTTTCTTTCCAATTTTAAAACATAATTTATTTGCAATTGTTCAGAACGCGCTCAAATATCTCTCTTTAAAATGACCGAGAGTTAGAATATTGTTGTAGTATTATATTTAATGTTATAAAAACTGCACACCTGCGTAGATTTTTTTTATTTGATATAAAAACTGTACGATTTCATAGCGTTGTTGTTGTTTCAAAAACGGTAGTGCCCAACTGTGCGCTGATGTGTAATCAAAGCTCCCCTAACCCCTGATTGGCCTTTTACCTTAAGTTTTGTCGTGAAGTGACTGTAGATTGTTACGTGTACTAATACTACACTTTCATCTACTAGAGCAATGACACGGTCAGCTCTGATAGGCGACTGTTACTTCGGCAGTTGTATTCTGATATTGGAGGTACCTCTGATTGCTCTCCATGCTCAAGGTGGTCGTATTTCTAATTGGAGGTGTGTAAGGGGAAAGGGAATTACAGTGTGGGGAAAAGAGAGAGTGAGAAAGGGAGAGAGAGCTTGGGTGACAGAGGGTGAGGAGTGGTTGAGAAGGAAATAGTTGGTCCGTGTTTCCAAAACAAAAGAAAACAGTGTTGTTTTTTTTAAAGTAAAAAGCATAGTGGGAAACTCTCAAAAATTACATTTCATTATATGCTTATCCAAAAATGCCTTTTATGCACAATCAACGCATAAACATTGGAAATTGCACAACAATTGATGAAACGATGAAATGGATTAACTTAAACGATTAAAACAGATACTTTCCTTGAAGCTAGCACGCTTAAAATTACCAACAAATCAATCTTCATATATTAAACGAATCATTTTGCTGCAGTTTTTTTATTTGTAATTTAACTTTGATAAGTTAGAAAACAAATCAGGACCTGGAACTCACTTCAGCCACAGGTGCTTAACGCATATTATATGATATACATGATATACAATAATAACTATTACTATTATATACTTATAGCATATAAAGGGCGTCCTGCACCTTTTAATTCACTTAAGATAGAGAGGTATTTGAAATTACCAAGTTTGAGATGTGTACAGAAGCCATAACTCAGTATAAAACAAAAGGAAAGTGTGTACTGAAAATGCATTTTATATAAGTGTACAAAAATTTGTAAAGTTGTAAATTTCAATTCAAAAACAAATATCAGAAAGGAAATTATTGAGAAAACAAAACACTTTTCATTTGAAAATTACCTTAAAGCACCCCCTAACGTAATCCTCTGTTTTTTATAAACGAGTTTAAGTGACGATTGGATTTCTGTCATTTTTCATTCTTATATATATGTCTGTTTAGTTTACGCATGTTTTCAAAAACAGAAATGGAACTATTTTGGTTTTTAAGGTCATTTTGAAAACAGCAAATCATATTTGTGATTTACCTTCCCCTTTTGGTCCCCCCAAAAACTCACTTTCGGTCAAACTTTCACCTTAGTTTTTGTGTATGTAATACAATAGGACATCTTTGAACATATTAAGGAGGGCAACATCCGAAATATACCGGGGCCCAAAAAAGGGCCTTATAGACACTCATCCTTTCATTGAATTAACTAGTTAAGGCGCAACAAATAGAGTAGGAAAAATAGCGCCGTAAACAAAATAATTGTGATATAATTGATAATAAAAAATTTAGATTATGTAAGTTGATGAATCACTATTAATCGGTTTAAACCACATCTTTTTTAATAGAGAATTCATGGTTTCTTGATGAATGTCAGATACATATCAACAGTCAGAGTGAATTTTTCAATTCGAGAATAATTATTGGTATTTTCTCTACTCGGAAGAATACAGAAAGTTTTGAACCAAAAAGCAACGAATGTTATCCACAAAATATCCAGGCATCAAAATATTCATCAAAATCGATACGTCCTAATTTGCTTATACCTCTTTAAAAAACAAAACAAATGCATGGCAGTTGATATGGAAACCAAATACCAATGCTGATATGTTATACATGTAGGTGATATGTAGCAGGGAAATGTGTTTAGGTTCAATGAAAGACAATGTGGAAAATCGAAGTGGAATGGCAAAACATTTCATATTCTATTTGTTTTTGTTCTAGAAAAATCGCCACTTAACAATATCTTAACAACACACACGTTTCCACTTTGCCGATAGAAGCTGATATCCTTCCACCTGAGTATAAACAGGACATCGAGACAATTGGGAGAATTGAGGACAATTTGCCTGTGTACGAATCTCTATTATTCATCACCTTCCCAAAGGAAGTGGCTGTAGTTGATTTATCGACGCAGCTGGCTTTTGTTCTTCTTCTGCTCTTGGCAAGGTCAAGGTCATGACAAAATAATGGACTTTTCGCCGCACGTGTTCTTAAACTAATGTCTGTTATCTATGACGACTATTCATTAGATTTCCTGCATTTAAAACATTTTTTTCAGTTGGAAAATTTCACACCAGCAATCAACCATTGCCACGTAGGATTGAAAGGCAACCACTGGTTGTTTTAAACACGAAACGGGTTTTGTGCATTAACTATTTATGTTGGCAAACGAGAATGTGAAACTGATATTTCTTAAACATTAATATATATATCATTCATTTCAATGCATGTGGATGAAACAACTTAATAAAAAATGATAATTACACAGATTTTAATGATGAAGGTAATGGCACCATCATGATTCATGTTAGTTCATGGAGCTCCTTAGGTTTGGGACTTCAGAAAATAATAATTGACTTGTTTGATTCTTTTATACGATACTATGAAACTATTAAGACGGAGGGCTTTCAAAATATTACTTTTCCTAGATGGACACAGTTAAACAAAAATAACAATAATTGCTTTACTGTTACTCTTGCAATAATTCAGAGCACTATGCTGACAAAACATCCATCTGCTTGTCCATTAGGTGGTGTCTGCTAATGTCATGGGACCTCTGTGCGGCTGTTCAAAGTACTGTTCATGAGATGTTACCGTAATGTATCAAAATAGGTCAAGATAATTATTTATATATGTATTTATAAGTGGCGGTTTTCTCTCAGTATGGATCCATACACGAACAAATGTAGGTTGAACATCAATATTATGTCTGGAAATTAGTTATGGAAAT
This sequence comes from Chlamys rubida, assembly GCA_032359455.1. NCBI lineage: Eukaryota > Metazoa > Mollusca > Bivalvia > Pectinida > Pectinidae > Chlamys > Chlamys rubida. Next base: position 8,360 of record JAUMHH010228506.1, read on the forward strand.
GAAAGTTTTTTAAAAAAACAAACTATTAAGGATTAATTTTTAGTTGTCACTAACTATACCTTGAACAGCTGGTGTCTGATAAGCCTGTTGTCAGAAAGCTGTCACTGTGTAAAGTGTTTTCCTCCGGTGTCCACGTTGTGACATTTTATTATTATGACACCATAAAATAGCCCCTGAATTTTCAAATTGCCAGAGGAGACCAGACATACATTACTAGCTGCTTCACACACATAACCCTATCTTTACAAACGAAATGGTATGTATTTTGTCATAACATGATAAATATGTACTGTCTAGGATGTCATTTATGGGCGGAGTGGTCGAGTGGTAAACACCCCGGCATTCCAAGCAGGCGGCCGGTCCCCGAAGTCGCCATACGAATATCCAGAGAAGGTGTTTTTCTCCTGCCCACACAACTCCAACAACCCAGGTGGAGTATAAAATCGTCTGGGGTGGGTGTTGCAGTATCTGTGCTGTAGCATTGAGTGAGGTGGCACTATAAATGATACCGTTGGAAGCACGGTCCCAATACAAACAGAACACATTACAACTCCAGCACACACGCAGGCATACACACATAGGGAGATATTAGCCAGGTGGCATAGGACTAGTAGTTAGCGCCTAATAAGGCAGCTCCTGCGAATTCCTCAAAAATTGTATTGATTAATGTATAAGCTGATTGTACGTCTATGTACTGTAAAGTGCTTTAGAGTGGCTTATGTTAGCTAGAAAGACCGCTTTGTCAAATGCTGTATATTATTATTATTCTTTAAAAGACATTCGAAGATATGTTTATAAAGTGTAGTACAAATGGTGAATATATATTATGTTGACTAAATCTGTTGTCATCTCCAGTACTTAATTAAAATCTGATTAATTCTGAGGTGGTATGATATTTGAAAATCTACAGCTTTCATAAAAATATTTACTACGTCTGGTATTCCGTGTATGTAATGGAGGGTCAAAGGATTTAAATTTTAAGTAAAAAATTGTACTTTAAAAATGTTGTTTCTGATTTTCTATTCTTTCAAAACAAAGTTTTATGTTGATATGTTTCATCTTAAAAAAGAATTCAAAGTTCAAGTGGAAGCAATTATGCCCCAAATAAAATTTCAACATTATTTGTTTATTTTCAGCGGGTAAGTTTTCAGTTTTGTAGCCTTTTAATCTTTTCACCACTAGTACTGTAGACCATTATGGACTAATCCATATCAATGCATGGAAGAGTCTACTTAAGTTACATAGGGGTGAAAGGGTTAAAATATTTGCTTTATCATGATCAGCAAAAATGTTTTTATAAATCCTGTTGTTTATCTTCTCTTACTTAAATGTCAGTATATCTCATAATCTGATATGTATAATCTGCAGCAGATTTTTATTTACTGCATAAATTAAAGGAAAAACAAATGATTAACAAGCTGTGGACCGAAACTTTTGCGAATTATATATCTTCACCAATGAAATATCTTCAAGTGTTCTACCAAAATTATGACTTGTGTGAATTTTTCAGCTATCAGACAGAGGATACCTGTAGATGTAGGCTATGACCTCTAACAGGTTGAGTTCAGCATTTGAAGGTCAAATACATGTGAAGGTGTTAGCAGGTGACTACACTGGGGTAGTTAAGACATTTCGTCTGAATTTATTTACCTAGGTTGTCTAACATTGTCAGCAATTCAATATTTCAATGAGGTCCAGTGATTTAGATTTTTCCAAAATTGGGCGAAATATTTATGATAAAATTTACCTCTAAAAAATTGCTTCAGAAGGATTTTAACCAAAAGTTTCTATTTTCATTATAGCACGAAATAAGTTTTAGGGTGTGAAAGCTGAAATTCTTATAAATTTGATAGTTTATGTTATATGATAAAACCCCACAAATTAAAAATGACACCAGGAGTTAAGTTGAAATCCTGTTCTGTTTCAATAGGAAAATGAAATTTGAAGCCACTCAGTGTTCATTTTTACCTGACATAGAAAGGCATCCATTACACCTGTACAATGAGAAGATAGATGTTGCAGAGTGTTTCCAGTAAATTTACCTGTCCGTAGCGCAAAGTAACGTTGAACACGGATTCCGTTAAAACTGGTCAGGATATAAAAAGCGACACAGGTGGTAGTAGTTGAAGGGTTGTAAGCCTGGAATGGATTGTAGTGTGAGAAATTGTCAAAAATATATACTATATTCTTCAACACACTGTCCTTTCCCTTGTACTTTTCAGAGACAATTTTAGCATCTAAGCATTGGGCTACAGTGAGTGAGTGTGGGGTGATTTATATAGATTTTTACTGTAACATGGCTGATTGGGGTTGATGCTGGCATTAACACTAAAGACAGGCCAATGATGGGGGTATTAAACTGGGGGAAAATTAACCTATACTGGTAATGGATATTAAACCATCAAATTAGTAGGACGCTTACGGTAACAATTACATTGTCTTGAAGATTATGTTGGCTCTGCATTCTGTATTCTCTTGGGTATTTCAGATTGATTTATTCAGCTGAAACAATTAAGTAATCACGAATTCATTGCTCTTAACAGTTGTTGTTATTCTGCATATCATTTTATTATTTTTATTCAGAATGCATTCATATCAGCTATGAATGTCACAGGCAGATCGTTGACATCATCGTATTATGATGTCATCATGGTTACAAAGTCCAGATCATGGTATCAGTAATCTGTCGTTTCCAGTATGCGTTCATATTGACTATCAAATACTAAATGAAAGCTGTTCAAAGCTTAAATAAGCATTTCATGATTGAAAGTTTTATTTGAGTTCAGATTTAAATCTGACTGAAAACAGTCTCGCATGGTCTGTGTGTGTCAAAGTGTTCAGACAGAATGCTGTTAGATGCCATCGTTAGTTCGAGACCTTTCCAGTACTTTTTGTGCCTTCATGTTTGATGGTTAATAGTGGTAATAGGGAACCATGTTATATCAGCTTAAGGTGTTAGGATGTTACAGTAATAATCCTTGTTCTGGTGGTAAAAAGGATAATGATACACATATTACATGTATTTTAGCCACCAAACTATGAGAACATTTACTGTAATAGTACTGATCTTGTTATTGCTATTAGAATGTTACAGTAATCCTTGTTCTGCTAATGTAAAGGATAAAGATATTATTTTAGCCACCAAACTATGAGAACATTTACCGTACCCTAGTAATGATCCTGTTATGGTTGTGTGACTGCTGTTGAGGTTGAAGCAGAGTGACTAGGAAGACTGAAGCAGAGTGGCTAGGAAGACTGAAGCAGAGTGACTAGGTAGACTGAAGCAGAGTGGCTAGGAAGACTGAAGCAGAGTGGCTAGGAAGACTGAAGCAGAGTGACTAGGTAGACTGAAGCAGAGTGACTAGGTAGACTGAAGCAGAGTGACTAGGAAGACTGAAGCAGAGTGGCTAGGAAGACTGAAGCAGAGTGACTAGGTAGACTGAAGCAG
>JAUMHH010228517.1:0-20910 GCA_032359455.1 Chlamys rubida
AAACACCATCAAAGAAGTCACTGAGTTGGGAGTGTATGGATCTCTCAAAGACTTTGGAAAGTGCCGGGAGTATACTTCCCGGTATGTATTTTCCTTTCTCAAGGGTGCTGTTCTTTTTGTGTATTGGTCTGACTTGTGCTGTTTTTAGTGTGTCTGGGAATGTTGATGTAGTGAGTTACTGAAATGGTTGTATGCTGTGTTGACATCTATGTGTTTTACAGTTTCTTCTAATGCTGCATTCTGTAGATCAGTGTGGAAATGTTTAATGTTAAAAATTTTCAAACTTCTATATGTTAACAACGGTTGTTTCCTTTCCTCACATATATTTTGCTTTTGAATTGAAATTATATCAAATTATAAAAAGGTAAATGCTTTTACATTCAAACAATAATTTAATGATTCATTGACAGGTGTCCCGGATCAGTCGTTAGAGGCTAGGGTATACTTGATTGATTAATACACCAGGGAGTCTTTAAGTTCGCTTCTATTTACCGCAGAGTGAAAGTTGCTCATTTAAAAATCTCTGCCGCAGAATATGTAAACAAACTGAACATACAACGTCAATAGGATTTTAGCGGTTTAACGCTTTGTTCCCTATGAATATCTATGTGAATTTGGAACACATTTAATTGTTTTATATCACGACATTAAACCTTTGAAACCCTTCAAATATTTACACAAAGGATTCACAAATTGAAATCGATGAACAAGGTATTCAAGCATTTTGAATAGGAAAACACAGATAGTCATTTAGGGTTGATAGCGGAGATGACGGTGTAATACAGTGGAAGTGCCTCACTAGGGCTGTAAAACGAAGGTATGATGTGATTGTTCCTAACACGAAGTAGATGAATCGATTGTTTACTTCACTTTGGCATCGACGAGAAATCCTTATTAGACAATGCAGGGACAGCTGTACACACTACTTTGCATTGTGTGTCTTCACAGGTAAACAAGGATCATCGAGTGTCAACATTATACACGGTGACATGTTTACAAACTTTTGTTGTCGTATTTGCGAAAGATACATTATTAGCGTAATGTTATGGCACTATTAAATAGAATTCCAACTGTTAAGGATAAAGAATATAATTGATATTTTCTGGTGGACATATTTTGTTGTTGTTTCTTACGTTCCATATGTTAAGAAGATTTCAAAAATAGAAGCAATTTAAATGTTACAATACATAAACCGATTTAAAGATGTCAATACCTATAAATCAATACATGTAATATCGCTGTGGATTTCGAGCTTTAATAAAACGTTTGTAAGCTGTAGTTAACGGAATATTTGTGTCAGGAAATAAGTAAGGCAAAAATGTATTGACGAAAGCTTATAGATTTTTTAAGAATCGTGGAAGTGCCAACAGAAAATTCAATAAATTTGTTAATGACAAACTGATGCCATATAGTCCTTTAACGAATGCTAGCCTTAAGCTGTGGTCCTATTTAATTATGACTTTTATAAAACGTTGTTTTGTTACAAATATCTTATATCTTATATTTGTAATAAAGCAATGTGAAATTGTGTTTGAGTTGGAAGTGGAATATTGAATATCTATGAATTTCATTATCAATAGTGAAAATAGTAAATAAATGGCTTATCAATAGATGTCAAGCTAGCACTAAGTGAATGTGAACGTTTGGGTCAATATTTTTCTTCCTAAAATGATTTTAAATTTCCTCGTCATGATAGAGTCAAATCTTGAACTGGTTAGCTTGGATTTAGTAACGCTATGTTATTGATAAGACTTATGTCTCATTATGTAACAATGTTGCTGGTCTTTCTTACACTCTTTTACTTACATTCAATAAAAAACGAAATTGATATATCGTGCTTTAAGTTAATATGATCTGCTTCAAATATTGATATAAATTGCTTCATATTGATATGTTTTGCTTTTCATTTATTAAATCTGTTTCATTCTGTTAAAATCTACTTCGCATTGGTAAAATCTACTTCGCATTGGTAAAATCTACTTCGCATTGGTAAAATCTACTGCAAATAGATACAATTAGCGTTACATTGATACACTCTTGTTCACATCAACAAACTCCGTTTCACGTGGATATAATATATTTTGCTTTGCTATAATTTCATTCACATTTATCAAATGTGCTTTACAGTCCCTCGTGATATTCTGCAATCCCAATGAAACTATAATGATAATTACATTCCAACATAAAGCTATGCTATCATGTTTTTTTGTGGTCTGCAATTACACCCTCTTCGTACCTGTGTCAATATTCCAATCAGCGCAATCCCTTTGACTGACATTGAGCAAAAAGAAGTTCCTTCATTGAACTATCATTTGAAATATTATGGTTGTCCCCAAAGGACAGTCAGATAACACGACCAAATTATTACAACAATATGGCAATTACACGCCTTGGTTTTTGCATTCATTGATAACCCTAGTTGGAATTCTCTCAAAACTAAATGACTTCTTTTTTACCAAAAATCGAAGGAAGATATTTCTAAGATGAACTGTTGAGCAATTTCACCAAAAGTGATCAAGGTGTAGCTAGGTTTCTGTTTATATATGTAAACTATATGTACATATTTAAAACGACAAGCTGTTGAATGTTAACATTAATACATATTCAAACTGGTAAGTGCGTGTAAATATTGTACATTAGAAACCTGAAATGAAAAAACACATGTACATAGTTTTTAGTTAGGATAATAACTCTTTACATGAAACTGACATGAAGGACAGTGTTGTATAAACATGACAGCAAAATCGGATAAGTTTTGCATAAACATGACAGCATAATCAGATTAATGTTGTGTATACAAGGTAACATAATCAGATGAGTGTTGTATAAACATTGCAGCATACTCATATTAGTGTTGTATAAATAGGACAGCATAATCATATTAGTGATGTTTAAACATGGTAACATAATCATATAACTGTTGTATAAAGAGAGCAGCATAAAAGATTAGTGATGTATACTCATGGGTATAAAATCAGATTAGTGTTGTATAAATGGGATAATGTCATTAAAATAGTGCTGTATTAATGTGATGATTTGATGATTATTTTAAACATGAAATCTTATTAGATTAACGTGTCTATAAACAAAGCCGCGTTATATAAACATTGCTATATAATTATAGAGGTGTATTTTCTGCTTGACTAGCCACTCGTCATATACCAGTATTATGATCCTCTCTGCAATGTCTATCAAACTTATTTAGACCTGTATACGACAGCTTGATATGAAGTGCCCATAGTGAAGCTAACTACCCAATATAATACTTACTGATTAAACAGATCTTGGTCTGGTTCTGTAATAGTTTGTTATCATAGTAATTAAACTGATACACGGTCAATATCATGACAGTTAGTTTGTCAGTGATAATATCCCAAACATATGGTCTCCTGTTATGTTTAAAATGTCATTCTTGAATAAAATATAGCTTTATCTGACTCGACAGTCACGTTGAACAATAATCAATGTTTTATGGATGAAATAATAGTGATATTATGGGGGTTTTCACGTTTTCTTTACAGTCATGACTATATCTCAACATGCCACACAGTTGGAATAGGATTTACTCACAATACCAATGACAGCTACGGTTTACATATAATAAACATGATTAATTGTACCATAATTAATGAAGCGTCAAAACGATAATAAAATAACGACATGTAGTGACCCCTAATGATAAACAATTAATCACAGTGATCTTAGTCGAGTCCTAAAACAATGATATACACTCGCACACAACGAACACATTGGTGTATGCTCAATTCGTTAAGCAAATAGAAAAGGAAAGCATGAGATATTTAAATCAATATGGACTTGTAATTCTTGTCCGTTGTTATAGATATATAAAGTTTGCTTAGATTCAAGAAAGGGTTAATAAAGAAGACACAGCTAAGGACGAAAAGCAAACACACAAATACTTAATGCATGCTGCCGTCATGTTTAATTAATCACACGGGTTTCACTATGCTCTGTTTACCCTTCGGGGATCAGTATCCATAGGTATTGGAGATCGTTGATTGACTGAGCTTGCTACCCGTCCTCACACAGCTACCGTGCACCAGTCACCGACCCGCCGGATATCTACCCCGAGTAAGGTAGGCGCTACTTTTTTGTCGTTTTTCCAAGACCGTACCTGTAGTATGTATGACATTTTTTTTATTATCTATTGAAATAAAGGGGATACCTGTTACTTCATATATTTGATATATAATGTGATATCAATATCAATTATTTACAGCGACGTTATTCCTCTTGATGACTTTCTACTTTGAGTAGTGGACAGTTCGTAATACAGACATTTTACTCATCATTGATTAGAAATTTACCAGTTCTCCTCTTATTATTGCAATTACTGTAATTCCTATAATTCCTATAATGAAGCAGTTTACGCCCCCACCCCCACCCCCGCCCCCTTGGAGTCATACCTTTTTGATCCTTAGCATCACAAAGGAGTCTGTTGTATGGTGCAACGTTATTCATATTTTTACACATTGTATCTATGTATTTCCAAATGGTATTGATGCAGTCAGTTGTGGTTTTCTTTCCATGTTTGTAAATCTCGCTAATATTAGAGTAGTACCAGGTATTCAAAACATCTTGGAAACGGACGAAACATGTCCAATTGCAATTAAGTCGGATTCAGAATACATGAAATAGTTCGAATTATTAGAGTTCGAACGTTTCCAACCTTTTATATTTCAGCGCCGATTTTCGCGGTATTTTTATACATTTTTTCGCCAATTGCATGTATACTGTATTTCATTGATGTGTTGATACCGTCTTTCGTGGTTAAACATCAGTTTATTATATATATATATAAATTAATACATCACGATCGATTTGTGGTATTTGTGGCCCTATTCAACGTCGTTTTAAATATAACCAATAATAGTGGTATACATTTTCTGACTTATCACCATAGTGACAATGAAATCCAAGTATGTAATACCAGAAATATATATTGTATGTCTAACCGATGGTGTTTCAGTAATTGAGATCAATCATTGGTTATCACTATACCTTATTCACTAATACTCTTTGATAATGTAATAAGTTGATATTTCATTGTATTGATTTGACATTAAATGAGTTGTAATCATTTTTACTTAGTCTATTAGTAAGCATCGACTCGGCCGCATCACAGACTTACTCGTAGCGTCAACTCACATGTAAAACCTGCTCAAACGTAGCATCGTCTCACCTTCTTCATTAACTCACGTTCAACACTGACTCGCCCATAACGTCGACTCACATACAATATTGACCCATACATTACATCAACTCACATGTAAAACCTGCTCAAATGTAACGTCGTCTCACCTTCTTTATTGACTCACGTTCCACATTGACCCACCGAGAACATAATATTGACTCACATGTAATATTGACTATCATGTAATATCGATTCACCTAAAACACCGACTCACATATAACATCGACTCACATGTAAGATCAATTAACATGTAATATCGGATATATTAAATGACACAACTTATTCCTACAAACTGCTTTATCATTATTACGTGGAGGCTGGTGATTTGTGATATTGATCCTAAGTGTACTTTAATCAAAAACAGCAAGTTCATATTTCATTATGACGTCACTTCATTGGTTATGAAAACAGCACATAATATTCAATATAATGATTAAGGACTTAAATTTGGGCGAATATTTAGTTATATGGACCTGAAAAGTTAAACTGACCTCGAAATCGTCGCTTTCGCTTGTTAATAAAACAACATATTCACCTCAAAAAAGTACCTAATTGATAAATAAATATTAATCTGTAACATCGACCAACACGTAACATCGACTCAAATGTAACATCGACTCAAATGTAATACACCTAGAATAGGCTCACATGTAACGTCGACTCATATGTAATACACCTAGAATAGGCTCACATGTAATGTCGACTCACATGTAATAGACCTAGAATAGGCTCACATGTAATGTCGACTAATATGAAACATCGACTCACCTGCATTTTGCATGTCAGCACTCTATATATATGGTATATATTCACGAGAATCCTGTCCAGAATACAAAAGTTTTTATTTGTAGTTTTTAAATCAAATCGGATTACAGCTGTGTTTCGGATATCACAGGGTTGGATAAGACTATCTATCACTGTATATTTATTGACAGCGTATTGCTTGTTAAATATATATGTTCCGTTCTTGTGAATACTAAGAGGATTAATTTGAAGATGTGCTTGATAATTCCACAGACATCACACAACAGCGTTGTGTTGTTATGTTGATTATTCTTGCTACCAAGAACCGTTGTTAGTTTTATAATGTTTGTTCTGCAGATATGATTTAACAAATCTAAAAAAGTGAAATGAATAGCATATCGATTAAATGTATTGTCTTTGCCAAGCTAGACAAAATGAATTAAAATCGAATAATAAAAGTAGCCACGACCAAATGTTTTTCCTAGACTGCAGGCTGAACATGATAAAAATCCATGGATGAAGTTACACGTTTCTTTTATATTTTAATTATCAGATCTACATAAGCACAAAATTAGTCTTAAGATTTAACTTTAATACCCCTTTATTTACTACCCCCACCCACCCCCTAGGATTACCGACGAAATAAATGTATGGTGCAGTGCTATTCATTTTTGGTATTGTTTCTATAACAAAATTTCATAGTTGCAATAATGTGTGTTTGTCTAACATTCATCTTTCAATATATCAATCTCGCTCATATTAGAGTCGCGGGTACTCAATGCATTATCTTTCAAATTATTTATCGTAACACTATAATATATTGTCCTTCCAAGACAGTAAAGCATGCATTCCATTCATTTATAATCAAATAACTGTATAGGTCTGATGAGAAGTAACAACAGTAAAAAGTAAAAACAATGAAATTTGTTAATTTGCTAGGCATTCTGCCCCTTTGTCAAGACACATGCATGAAGCAATTACATAACACAAAGTACAAGATAGTTACTTAAATCTGACGTTTATGTTAAGAATATCCATTTGGCCGGCTGAAAGGATCGCTTCGACATCAGCTTCAGGTATCCTGATGAAATTAATTGTCAGCACTCTAGTTGTTACAATGTTCTTTTCTCCTTATAAATGTGAAAAACGATATATTTCTATATAAAATATAATAACAAAAGCATTAAAATGCACATAGAAGATATAATATAATTAACTAAACTATCGAGTTTTTATGATATTATAAATGTATTTACACACCAGAATCAATGCGATGCTAGATATTTAACATATAGGTTTAGTTTATGGTTATCATCAATGTTTCATTCCATATACACATTGTCATGACAACCTACGTGTATTACATTAGAGTTGTATGTTGTTATTAAATAAGATAAGTCCAGTATAGATAGAAATCTTACAGATTGTTCACTATTATCCAGCACACTGAACAACATAAATTGATCTGGTACAATATTAAGATTCCAATCTCCTTTTATGAGTGGTTTGGTATCTAAGATTACAGTAACATTCTCATTAGCTGATGAGACAAATAAAATGTGCCTTCCATGTCAGTCATGGAAACATATAGTCTGGCTTGTAATGAGGTCATGCTAGAATTCATTATGGTAGTTATATACAGAAGACTCAAAGCCTTTCTTTTGTGTCTTAGATGAGGGTTCCTATCATTATTTAAGTATCGTACAATATGCCCATGCAATTAGTTGCAGTTATGTTACAGTATAATTAAAATTGATAGTTATCGAGTGCCTTTTTTAAGTATGTAACAAACTTTTTTATATAATTATCATCTTGTTGTGACAAGTATATTTTTTCAAGAATCCTGAGAATCTCAGTGAATTGATTCTAGGAAATTACTTTTACCCTTCGCGCAAATATTTGAGTCATCATAAGCTAAATTTGAACATTGATCTTATAAAATACTTTAAGTAATGTTGAAAGGAGATAGAAGCAAATGTCACTATGTCAGATGTACAATTATAATTTGAACAAATTTTACATAACCAAATAACAATCCCTCTATTTCTAGCTAAAATTCTACATAACTAAATAACAAAACCTCTATTTCTAGCTAAAATTTTACATAACCAAATAACAATCCCTCTATTTCTAGCTAAAATTCTACATAACTAAATAACAATCCCTCTATTTCTAGCTAAACTAATATTACCACAAAAGTTCTCTATTATCTAACGAAATTATCCAGACAAACATCTTTGGCAAATATCCTCATTAGGAACGGATACGTTGAAGCAACATAGGCTACGGGAAATTACACGTAAGGCCTATTATCAGGATTGACGTAGAAGTCACAGTTATCGGGATACTGGTGTTTTGATCAGGATTGACGTAGAAGTGACAGTTATCGGGATACTGGTATTGATTGACGTAGAAGTCACAGTTATCGGGATACTGGTGTTTTGATCAGGATTGAAGTGGAAGTGACAGTTATCGGGATACTGGTATTGATTGACGTAGAAGTTACAGTTATCGGGATACTGGTGGTTTGATCAGGATTGACGTAGAAGTGACAGTTATTGGGATACTGGTATTGATTGACGTAGAAGTTACAGTTATCGGGATACTGGTGTTTTGATCAGGATTGACGTAGAAGTTACAGTTATTGGGATACTGGTATTGATTGACGTAGAAGTCACAGCTATCGGGATACTGGTGTTTTGATGTGCTTAGTAAGTTGAACGCTCTTTCATGATGCAGATAATCGATATAGAACGACTACTATCAGTTTTTTATTCATCATTTTATTTTTTCCAAAATAGTTAATCATAATATAAAAAGAAACAGGTTCTTCAATTAAATCGTTAATAATCAATAACGCTTACTTACATCCACAGGAAATGGTGATATGTTTATTGTTTAGAGTTCTACCACTGTCCATTACTCAGCGTATCTGTAGAAATGATGGAATATATCATGGATGTCGGTTACATTGATGCTATTTCCACTAGGGCATATTTAGCTTAATCAGTATTTCTATTTATTAATCAGCCATATTTATCACATACTAGTGATATCTGAGGGTTTGTAAACAAGCTTAACGTTTACTAATTCCACGATTGAAAGTGATCAAGTTCAAAAGGGAATACTTCAATTTCGTTATATGAACTTACAAAGTACATGGGACAGTTACATGCTGAGCAGACATTGTTTGTTGAATACTTAGGAGTCATGGGTAATGAAATCATATTAAAACAGATGCTTTGCAGTCGGATACTTAAATTTTGGATGATATTTCCATGTCCGGGGACCATAATATCAATGATGAAAAATAACGTTTATAGATTTGATCGAGTCACGGACAATGGTTTCGTCGCATCTGAGCAGTTATAATATAAGTATAATAACATGTTGTGTCTGTTGGTCAAACAGTCGAATCTATCATTACAAACGTCTGCAAAATCAATAGCATATCGATTGGTGAAGTTAGGTTATAGAGTATGTCCGTGGTTCTGTCATGTCGTGCTGATTCGGCCATTGTGTACTTAACGGAACCAATGCTATTGGATATTTAGATTGAGTGAACATCCCGCGGGAAACAAACATCATCGGTACTGGAGTTGTTAAAGCTTTGTAATGTATGCGGAATTCTTTACGGTCGAACATAACGACATATTACGATAAATTGTCATAGAAGCTATTAAGAAGATCGGTTGTTTTGCAGAAAAAGACCACATAATCGAGAAAATGAGTTTACTGACGAGATTGCTATTAACGACGGCGCCGATACTCCTGGGATTAGGAGGGACATTTTCAAATGAACATCGTATTGGTGAGTACTTAAATAGAAATGACAATGAAAAGAGGACACTTGTCCGGTACAATCCCAGTGTAGGGAGGCAAGAGGACAATTGTCCGGTACAACCCCAGTGTAGGGAGAAAATAGTATGGTATAAAGAAGTCAAGTAAAGTGTGAAAGTTAATATATTCTGCAAATCCGTTAAACTGGTTATGTTTGATGCATATCTCATGAGATATAAATGTCGATTTTCCATTTTGCCTTGAAGTATAAAGTTTAGTAATGTAACTCCATTTTTGTCATTTCTAATTCTTAATATTTCGAATTAAGATATTATTTTAACAGTGACATCAACCATGTTTTCATGAAAAGACTACTTCAATGGTATGTACTGTATATTTGATCTGACACTGTTTTGCAGCCGTCCTTTACCATAAAGATTACCCACCTGTGTCAACGGAAAATGTGACATTTGTAACAGAAACGATTGATAGCGTACCATTAATCAACATATCCATAGTCTTCTACGAGATTCTTCAACACAACATACTAGACGTCTCCAGGAAAGGTAGATGTATTAGCAGTTAACGAAAATTAAGCCACGAAAAATATGCGGCTGCAACAATCAGGCCTTCTGTGCGCTGATACCTTGTGGATTTGAAATATTAAGTAATGAAAGTCACTAAATTATTTCATCAAACGATTGTTCATTAAAAGCTAAAGCATACTGGAAAAGCACAACCTTAAGAATCAATGAAAAATATGAATAAATCTTACTAGGGGTTTCAAATATTTTATCTTTCCACTTTTTCGGTTTCAGTCTGTAAACATCTACGTGATGGCGGAGTGGGTTTTATAAGTTTCCTTGACTGTCCATCAACAAGGTATATGGACTATTATACTGCCCGTCTTGAGATCCCCAGCATAGTTTACGCCTACGAACCATGCGATCCTGAGGTACACCAATCAACGTATCCCACCATCAAAATGCTGCCCGACTGTTATACGCTAAATAAAGCTGTGACGAGCATAGTGAACTCCCAGGGCTGGTCGGAACTCACCATTTTGTACGATTCCGTTTTCAGTAAGTCCATATTTTGTCATGTTTGCTGTATCAAAAATAATATAGAAAACAAAAGGCATTTTGGATATCGTTTTGTCTATACATGTGATACAATAAAACAAAGCAATGCTATTTCGATACGTTTTACAGTCATATTTTATATTTTCCCGGTCGTTATATATTTTTATTCTACACTTACCTGCTTCACATGGTTATTTATTCTTTTTAATTATACATTTTATCAACATATATTTTATTTATATTGTTGTTGAAAAATGTCTTTGTTTCTGTCACAAACTAGACTCTCGCTGTATGCAGAATTTACTGATGGGAATTTCCAAACTTCTGGCACACTCTCGTCTAGTTAGGATAGCAAACATTACCGGCATCACGAATGCGATATCTACGATCAAACGACTGAAATGCAGGAATTTTATCGTCATAGTGTCCAAGGACATACTGGAAGATCTAATGCAAAAGGTGATGCTTTCGTTTCGGTTGTAATTGAATTATACAGTTTTGTCGTTTTTGAGTCCGAATTACGATTCCGTTGACAGTTCGGTATGCTCTTGTTGCTGTCTTGATAAACAGTTGTAGGACCCATATTCCGACGACAACCTAAACTTCGTGTTTAGAATATCTTAAAGTAGACCCAAAGCGGAGTTCATGGTCCAGAACACGACCTTTATTAACGCGACAGATTCTATAAATACCGTGCATAATTCTTAGTTTTCGTGTGTTTGAAGTAATTACCTATTGGTGGATATTCTATGTGCAAATAATAAAACTTATTTCTCATATTTTTTCTAAGCCAGATTGGTATAACTCATAATATATAAACATTTACAGCATTTTATAAAGATATATGTCTTCTGTTTCCTCAAAATTTTCTTAGAATGTTTTGCAGGCAAAGACATTCTTTTTATAGAAGTAAATAATGCACATGTCTCAGCCCAAGGAAAGGTTGTCTAAGGTTTATTGTACTCCTCAACAACAGACGTTGTTATTTTATCCTTGCACATTTCAGGTTTGGTTATACTGAATGTATAAACCATGCTAATATAAGAGTATCCGTTTGTAGGCATACGAAGGCGAAATGCTTGGACCGAACTTTTTCTGGCTGATCGTGGAGAGTAATCCCTTTCTATGCAGTTGGAAACCCACTTCACAATTCTCAGAAAGTAATCTCATATTGCTACAGCGAAAGAGGAGCGGGATTGAGGCGAGTCAAAAATGTCGCACAGGGAAGGTAAGCACGACCAGTTCACATGTTTTTGTTTAAACGACATAATTAAGATATTTCGTTTTTACTGAGTTATTATTTCAAATGAAAATGGCAAGTGTCTAGAGATATGTGCAGACAGGCGACGAAATAATTAATAAGCATCTGATTATAATGGATAAAGAGATATCAAAGCCACCTAACAATACACTATTGTCTCTTTCTCATGGTCTACTGGCTGTTACTATAACATCATCTATCTTTGATGTTATTTTTACATTACCATTTCAGATTATTCAGCACTTACACTCATTATTTCATTATGTAAATCTACTTCTTTAATTATCCAAGAATTATTATAGCGAGCATGCATTATTGACACAATTCTGGGTGAAATTATATTTCTATATATGAGTATATATTCATATTGGACTTCAAGTTTGTTCATTCGTATACAATAGCACAACTTTGATTAGGCTTTATGTCCAAGTTGTATTTTATCATTATTCAATAAACGCTGCTAAATTTTATCATCTATACTTGCACTAAATCACTAATGAATTATCATCATTAGAAGATAAAATCAAACCCGTCTTATTTCATTCCTTAGGTTGACGTTGCGTTCATTGAAGAAGCAATAAATATCTTCAGTAGTGCCTTCATTGGAGACCATGTCAATGACACAGAAACCTACCCAGAAAATCGTTTGACAAGCTGCGAGGAATTGAAAATATCCCCTTCTTCATGGATGCAGACGGTTCGGTCCAACATGATTGGGGTAGGTTTGTCGGCATATTGGTTGCCATGTGTTGGAACTGGTTGTTGTTAATACTGGTAAATCGTCGTCAAATAACTTATGTTATGGTCATTTTAAATACCAGCGTTAGTTCATCTGACATGCTTGTTTCGATAAATAGACAAATTGTTATGGTTGCAAAAGGGGATATATCCCCGTGGGACTAGTAATCTGTGTATCCGCGTGTTAACAGTAAGTCTTTGCCTATATTGATGTCTTATAATTTATTTTATATTTCATTTGGAATTACTCAAAATAACGGTCGAATACTGTTTACAATCTTTAACTAAGCATACCAATTCCACGGGGCCTGACTAACTGCCACGTACTACAAGGAACCAATCTGAAGAATTAAAGTCCTCACGCCATATCAATGTACTGGTAACTAGTGGAATAGGGTATATATATATTATTCATTTTCGTGCAAATCAATCTGTTTTAGTACAAATATGTAGTTTTTAGCATCAGAATAGTAATCTAGTGGATTCTACCATTTTATATTCAGATCAACGAACGACGTTTGTTCTTTGTATACCAGACTATATATTCCATTCTATTACAAAGTAACTTCCTGATACTATAAATAATGAATGAAGTCAGCATGTATACTTATTTAATGTAGCCAATCGATACGATGACTACAGATGGCTGGAGCTTTGATAGTGATGGTTTTCCTTACTTAATCGAGTACGACATCTTCAGCACTACTGACCGAAGGAATACTTCTGTAGATATTGTAGCAACCTGGAACAACCACAAGGGATTCCAAATGAAAGACACAATGGTATTCTTGAATACATTTATGGACTTCGGGAACCGTACACTGCTAATCGCAACACAGGAGGTACGCAAGAATTAAGATGAAATGGACATTTTAATACTGTATAACACGAAATGTTCGTGGATACTTTTCTTCGTGGTTTGAAGCTATTTAGATCGTTTCGTGGTGCAAACTTTAGTGGATATCTTTTCATTCAAATTCGTTGTATATATGTTCGTGGTTCTCAAGCAACCACAAAAACCACGAATGTTTATACACAACGAACATTTCATGTTATACAGTATTTGTTGTAGATTAAATCAGGTCGTTGATACTACATGTATATCAGAAAGGTCTAGTTCCCTGCCTTTTAATATTATTATTATTTTTCTTTCAATAACATAATTATTCCGCTAGAGTCAATCTTATATCTAATCGTATTCATTTGTGTGCTGTTTTTTTCAGGCAAAACCGTTTACAATTCGCTCTGAGATTAACGGGACAGTTACCTTTACGGGATTTTGTCTTGATATATTGGACGAACTCGCTGTGAGGTTTAACTTCAGGTAAGAAACTTCATCCCAAATATCACGATGAAAAAACGTCACAGTCAATTGCCAGTATATTCATATTCCATTTCATATTACAGAAGTCCAACTATGATAATTTCTTTCGTTTCAGGTACACCCTTATAGAGCCCCCTGATGGACTTTGGGGAGGACCTAATGCGGATGGATCATGGAATGGAATGGTTGGCATGGTCAAGAGAGGGGTAGGTTTTGAATTCCTCAGTTATTTTTTATTTCCTCATGAAACACTTAATATTGCGAGCAAAAAGAGAACCTCGCTAGTACATGTAGTAAGCTTTAATATGCTTTAGTTGTTGAATTAACTATATTTCTCATATATAACATTTAATACCTTCTACAGGAAGTAGCATTTGCAATTGGACCGTTCACGATCACATCCCTAAGAGAGCGTGTCATTGACTTCACGAAACCGTTCATGGAGGACGGAGCAGGTATCCTGACCACCCGTCCGGACGCCGACTCTGACAAACTGTTCCGGATCATCCGTCCGTTCGCTCTGCCAGTGTGGGGCTGTATTGCCATTGCTATCGTGTGTGTCGGGTTACTGTTGTTCATTGTGAACAGGTTCAGTCCATACACAGCCTATAATCGCCGACAGAAGGATTCATCCCCTGACGAGGTCTGCTTAACCAGTAATATGTGGCTGGTGTTTGGAACATTTGTCAACCAAGGTTGGTTCCATTTTCATTATAAAACACATGTTTGTTATACCAGACTTGCAAAAAGCATAAGTATCCTGATAAAATTCGCTATGCCTGTTGCTCGAATATTTTGTTGTTGTACATACTTGTATATATGTTCTCGGCCATGTGTGAGAAGAGTCTGTGACTCAACATGTTTTTATCGAGTATAAATAAAGTCTATTATTATTTATTATTATTATAATATTTTTAAAGTTGATACCGAATATCGTTGGATTTAAATGGAGCATCATGTTGGTCATGAGATTAACACCATTCGGTTGTATACAAACAGGGGGAGTGACCTACCCGACAGCCATTTCCGGTCGATGTATTGTGGGGTTTTGGTGGGTGTTCACCATTCTCATCACATCCACGTACACTGCTAATCTGGCCGCCTTCCTCACTGTTACTATAGCCGTGAAACCAATCAACAGCCTCAACGAACTGGCAGCTCACCACCAAATCAAACCTCTCGTGAAGGCAGGGACCAACCTTTACTCCCTTTTCAAGGTATAATTCTGAGTTAAACGCTCATAGAGTTGGCGAATATCTAACCAATAAGACTTGTCAAGACATGGACTCCTCATTTATATTTGATATTTGTGTTAGAAGGGAAGACGCCATTTTATTCAACCGAACTCACTTTAAGTCCGGGGTGCACTAGGGTGCCTTTTTACAAATATATAATTCTGGATAGACAATTTGATGCTTGGTTATAACGTCATCTTAACCTGTGCTGGTTTGGGGGAGAAAAAAGCTTTGCTGTATCCCGAAGCATGATCGTAAGAGGCGACTAGCGTGGGATCCTTTATGTTGATTACATTTACTGAGGCGACTAGCGTGGGGTCCTTTATGTTGATTACATTTACTTATAAACACTTCTATTCGATTATTATCTTTTATAAACATCTTGTGTGTATACAGTAACATGGTGTTAAAGCGTTTTAACTATCTTCTTTTTCTTTACTGTGTATCATATATTATTATGTATTATACCATATATTAACATGATCTTTTTAGTGTATTTATAATGACCGTTTATGTATCAAAACGGGACACGTGTTTGATGTGGTGTTAAACAATGAAGAAAATGTACTTTGACCATCTAAAATGTAAACAGATTAATTATTGTGAATACCAACATCGTTTTGAAGAGTATGCTGTATTTATTTGACGTATATATTACTGTAGGTAAGTAAATTAGTATTCATTTTACATTCACAGACTGCAGATTCTGGTATTTACAAGACAATATGGAACAGGATGGGGGACATGCCTGTGGTCAAAAGTACAAATGATGCACTGGATATTGTCCGAAATACAGACACTGCCTACATGACTGACCGGTCACAGTTGGAATACCACGTATTAAGTGATTGTAAAACGTACGCACTAGCGGACGAAATTTTCAACACAGCTGGCTATGGATTCGTGGTGCCGGAAAATGCTCCATACCTGGAGAGCTTCAACCACAAGTAATTCACTTCACTAACGTCTCTTGTTTGTATACTTCCCTAGCTGTCCACAGCAGAAACATGTCAGGCAGTTTCAGTCAAACGCTGTTGAATAATTCAGGAAGCTGAATAGAACGTATAATGGAAGGTTTTCCGTAAGATGAGTTGGGACAACATGTAGTTAGTTGTAGAATGGTACTTAAGATCATTCTAACACGATATTAATTATCTAATGCCTTATTCGGTGAAATGAATCAATCAGCTCGCGACATTTACTTGATGACTTTCTGGCGTAAAGCTTTTGATGCATTTCGTTCAATTACTGAATAATTTCCAAAGTTAAATATTCTGCATGAAGCATGTTGTAGTTGTCATCGAATCCTACACTAGCTGGTACACGATGGGGTTTCTACAAACGAGTATTGGTCAATATTGCATCCAATCAATTTTCTTGATAAATGTGTGTTCCTGCTGTTGTGTTAATAGAGCACCTATGATAATGACATGTGTGATGTCAGTCTATGTACAAGTTCACTTGTTAGAATAAAAAAAGTGATGTTCTTCCTGTTCGCTAAACCATGCAGTAATTAGTGATACACAAAGGTTGTAGGGAAGAGTTATAACAAAACCATGACTTACTAATTCCAATGATATATAAATGACAATCAGACATACAATAGTATACAAAATGCTTTAGGAAATATTATGTGTAATGAAAACAGTTGATACGCGGAAGTGCATTACATTACATCATTGAAGACGATTGAACCCAGTGAGGAGCATGAGCGTAACAACATAGTGTTAATGTATTTATTATTATTGATTGATTTTCTTATCCATTGAAAAAATCTCTGTCTAGTGGAACGACTTAAAATCATTTCTACTGATATATTTCGAATTTATATTATAAGAAGGTTCAAAATGTATCCGATACTGGAAAAAGAAATCTTTATATT
This sequence comes from Chlamys rubida, assembly GCA_032359455.1. Lineage (NCBI taxonomy): Eukaryota > Metazoa > Mollusca > Bivalvia > Pectinida > Pectinidae > Chlamys > Chlamys rubida. The sequence continues at coordinate 17,262 of JAUMHH010228517.1, forward strand.
CGTTCATATAGTAAAATATTGCAAATATCTAAGCCGGAACCCATCTTTAGATAGCAATGTGTTTACTTGCAGTATCATGCGTATGCAGGAGGCAGGACTGATAGAGAAATGGAGACAAAGGTGGTGGCCACGTTCAGACCAGTGCTCTGTCTCCGGCCGCACCAGTTCTGCTACAGCGCTGGGTATCGACAGTCTAGCCGGCCCTTTCCTTGTCTATGTTTGTATCGCAGCTTTGTCATTCGTTTGCCTCTTATTTGAGATATGCCTTAAGAGGCGGGCGTACGTGAAACAGAAAAAGGTGTCAAAAGTTGAGAGCGGTCAGATAACTAATGGTCTCGGAAATGGAACACTCAACAACGGATTCGAATTCGATTGACTATTCCAGCGGGTGTCAGTTCCAAAGACGTGTGTTCTCTGTCGTGATCTAAACGATGTTTGCCTATTCAATAAATCAATAAATGATAAATAAATAGATACTATCTTTGTTGTCTTCATTTGATAGCTGAACTGATGACGATGTGCCCTGCATTAAAACATCACTTACAAGGTGACGAACATGTTATCCGGATTTTCTTGCACTGTCCAAAACCTTAGCAAAATAGTTACGATATGAGAAAGATAAAATGTAGACTTTGGAGATCTAAATATGAACATGTCCTCTTTATATATGATAGAATGGTTTTAAACACTAATAGTAGTTTGGATGACAAAGGAAACAGACGTTTTCGAAACCTCATAAAATAAGCTTTCCATTACTGTTTTGTTCATAACAAACTTATCATATTCTTTATACCAACTGATGAATCTTATTCTTAATACAGTCCTCTTCATGGTTCCCTTATTGTTAACAGTAGTACACGCTTATATTTTTGTATGTTTACAAGACATATTCATTTTAGTTTTTTAAATTGGTTCAAAATGTCTATATTTGTCTTGAATTTCCGGGTAATTTTGTAATTTTGTATCATGCTTGTTTTAGTGGTTAAGGCGTCTGACCGTCTACGATCACTATTCCTCAACCACTGGGTCGCGGGTTCGGGGCCTTCGTGGGCCAGGTGCCAGGTACTGTTCGCAGGTCGGTCGTTTTCTCCGAGTACTCTGGCTTTCTCCCACCACAAGAACCTGGCTCGTCCTTAGATGGCCATCGTTGTTAATAGGACGTAAAGCACACACTAACCACTGATACAGCACGTCTGATAACTTGCTTGTTTATTTTGTCTCCATACAGTCGTATCGATCTACACAACTTTTTTTTAGATTTTCTAAATTTCACTTGTGTATTATGGTGTTTGCATAAATTAGATATGAGCTTGACGTCGCATGGTCGTTAGCTGGCGATGCTATTTCGTCACAAAAGTTCTTTATGTTGTTGAGATATATACCTGTCAAACGCTTTCTGTATGTTGTTGAGATATATACCTGTCAAACGCTTTCTTTAGTTGTTTCCCGAATGCTTTGAATCACGTGTGTTGACGTCAGTATTTCAGTAACACTAAGTGACCCCGATCTTGTTTTTCTCTGTTCTTGATCTCCAACGTTAAATGTTCAAATGTTAAAGGACACCTCCATCGGAATATCATGTTTAGTCTTAATAACTTCAAAACCCACTCATTTTTTTCAAACAGTATCTAATTTTCCGGTTGACTCTAGGGCAATTTCAGCATAAACGTTTTGTTTCATCAACAGAATAATTAGTGGGTCAATTTAAAAGAAAAAGAGATCAAGGGTATTTATGATATCACTTTCTTTGTTTCTTTTAAGGTCAAATCGGATCAGTGGAGCATCACCTGCAATAATTACATTTTTTATCAAACTCTTTATCTCCCTGTTTTGTTTGATGTCTGGCTTGGAGTAGCCATTTTCCATACAGATCGTATCGCTATAGTCCTATTGAGAACAAGGTTCAGTGCCTCTTTTATGTAAGTAACCAATCTCAAAACTAGCATTGCATGCAAGCAAGCTTCTCCCAAGAAAGCAATAATCGACATTTTATTTACAAGATTGTGTTTTGATGTAGGAAATAAAAAAAAATCAGAAAGCGCGTTAATAATTCCTAACATACGATGTCAGATAAATGCAGCGTCATGTCAAACATAAATTACAGTACAAAAAGCTTTGATAAAAACATCGAAGGAGATTTTTGAGTCGCCCAGGCATTATTTTTTTCTTACCGTAAAGAAAGTCACATTTGTTGTAATTGAAAATTTTCTTTTCTTATACATGATCCAGCAGTTATTCAGGTTTGGATCAATAGTGTTCAGTACGGATATCATTGAGGCTTTATAATCATATGTAGCATGCAACTTTACGCATTGTACAGCATGTTATCACTGCGTTTACTTGATACGAGTACCACACTATATAACTATGGTCGCAATGGAACTCGCCTCATGTATTCATAATATCATTCAAATTTCAACGTATTCCCTTTGTCACTCCATACCAATACTTACTTATCTGTGACTCTATCAGGTTGGGTATGTAGACTGACCATAACCTCTCTATGACTCTGTACCTTGTAGACTGACCATTACTTATTTATGGCTTTGTAACTATCAGGTTGTGTATGCCGACTGACCATTACTTCTCTATGACTTTGTACCTATCAGGTTGTGTATGCCGACTGACCATTACTTCTCCATGACTTTGTACCTATCAGGTTGTGTATTTAGCCTTTACAATTTTATGACTGTAGCTCTCACGGTGTTTATGTAGGCCGTCCTTTACGTTAAGCGTCTAGTTTAATACATCCTTACACGTAAATAATGAATTATCATAAAGTGACTTGCAACGAGAATCATTTGACAAAATCCCTATTGCCATTAATTGGTGAATCGTGTCATCGTGTGTCACGCTATACATTTTATTTTACGTCGTACCCGGCATTTTAATTCAATGTCATTATAAAAAACCGCTAACGTCACAGGAACAGAAGTTTTATCACTGTGCCAACTTGTAACACATACTGGATCCCCATGCCAGTTTATAGTAAATATATAAAAAAAATGTGTCACCAACATCTTGCTATCAAAAATAAATACACAAATACATAAGATCTTACAGGAGTTTTCTTATCGTGTCAGATTGATGAAACAAGCCCTAGTCCACTGCAATAAAAATCCTTGACGGGTTTCCGATACAATCTGGAAGTCTGTAACATTATCGGTATCATTTTATGACGTCACGACAGGTCGTATGTCATGACATCATACGGGAAAATATGACCTGTTGCACTGTAGTTTTAACTGAATAATACGGTTATCCCATGAAAAATATGTTGTTTTCATCAAACTGACCCGAGTATCGTGGCATGTAAAAATACTACGACGAGTATACCTTAAGTTTAAAAAAACCAAGAACCTAAACATCGTGGTCTGTATATGCAACACAGGACGGCATGTAACAGAATGTTTAAGGTAGTTGCCAGTTATTGATAGATTAACATTGGCACTATGTAAACCTGGTCAAATCGTGTGTGGGTTATAAGACCTAACCAGCCGTGGTTGTCATGACTTCATTACCATGGAACCGTCCTAACCCTAACATAGATGTTTGGCCCATGCTGTCCTAATCCTAACATAGATGTTTGGCCCATGCTGTCCTAATCCTAACATAGATGTTTGGCCCATGCTGTCCTAATCCTAACATA
>JAUMHH010228518.1:0-11807 GCA_032359455.1 Chlamys rubida
TGAGATCCCCACCCCATAACCATACATAAAATTGCTGGGCATGAAAAATCTAATACAGATATGCTACAAGGATTGGCTTTGGGGTCTAGCATATTCCCTTGGATCTCATTTAGAGAATAATTTGCCATGATTGCTTAGATATCCAGGTGAGCGATACAGGCCCTATGGGCCTCTTGTTTAAGGTTAGGATGGCGAAAGGTAGGTCAAAGACACTTATTTAAGGTCAAGATGGTGAAAGGAGGTCAAAGACACTTATTTAAGGTCAGGATTGCCAAAGGTAGGTCAAAGACACTTATTTAAGGTCAGGACGGCCAAAGGTAGGTCAAAGACACTTATTTAAGGTCAGGACGGCCAAAGGTAGATCAAAGACACTTATTTAAGGTCAGGACGGCCAAAGATAGATCAAAGACACTTATTTAAGGTCAGGATTGCCAAAGGTAGGTCAAAGACACTTATTGAAGGTCAGGATGGCCAAAGGTAGATCAAAGACAAACAGTGCTTGAAAACTTATTTTGCGAACTTTCGAAAACGTCTTTGTCAAGCTAAGATGAACGGTGTCTCGACTATAAACCGCTGAAAACAACTTACTTAGCAACAATTTCTATTGTTACAGGTAAAAATAAGGCGTTGGAGGAGAGGTTGATGCAGGAATGGTTTTTACTTGTAAACAAACGTAATGCCCTCATTCGTCGACAGATGCAGCTAAATATCTTGTGAGTAATTTTACTGTAATCCATTTTTACAGGGCTCAATTTTCTTAAAACCAATCTCTTGATCAAAAAGATATTCTGCATGTTTAGTTCTGGTATTAGTGTTTTGCAAATATGATTGAAAATTGTTTCAATTTTAATATAATAAAAGTTATTTTGATTTTAATAAAAAGTGGTTCAGTTTGAAATTTGTTTAAATCGACTATATCGATGATAACGGTGTATTTCAATTATAATGGAAATATCAGTGAGTTATAAGAATCTAATTATTATGAAAACATGCAAGATTTCAAATTTAACTTACCAATGTAAATGTTTCCTTATGTTGTTATAGGGAAGACTAATTAAAATTATCAAAATCCCTTTTAAAGTACGGAGACTTTACAAACTATTTAAAGGTAACTGAATTTAATAGGTGAAATAGACAAATAAAATGTTATTGAAATTCACATCGAAATGTTTATGTCTATCCTGGTTATATTGGTTTGATCCTATATACACCTGTATACCGGTAACATGCAAATTATCAAACAATCAAATTTGTTTAATCCAATGTTCGAGTCCTTCTAAGTTCAAACATTATAAGAGTTATTTCCCTTTGTACCTGATTTTGAATTGTAGAACACGTGTTGTAGTGTTATATAAAAGTATGTGTTTATCTATATAAGCTTCTTCAATGGAGCCTATATAAATGTCATCCAAAATCTGACTGTTTATCCCAGATATTTGTGTATCAATCAACATATTTCTTATTCACTTAAGATCTTAATTCCTATTCCCCTTAAATTTTTCTTCTTTCTTTCCACCTAAGATTTTTCTTCCTTCTTCCAACACAAATCTTTCTTCTTTCTTCCATTTCTGTTCAGATCTTTACCGTTCACCTGAGATCTTTCCATTTCACCACAAATCTTTTTATTACATCTTTGATAGATCTCTGTCCTCTTAGTATTCAGGATGTTTGAAATGAAATTTAAAAGATGATTATGCTTTAAAATATCACCACAATATATCTATTACACTGATAGGTCTTTTATGTGTGCATGTCCACAATTTGATTGAACTACCAGCCTTGAATGACCAGGAGGTTTAGAGGTGATGAATGTATTTTGAGTTTGAAGCCTTGGAATTGTGTGATTTTAGCTGGTATTGCCTTCTTCCAACAATGTGTTTTTCAAGATTGCAAATCAAAGCTTGTAGTATATCATGATATGTATTGTAATACAGAAGGAATGTATTGCAGTACACACCCCAATATATTGTCGTAGGAAGTGTGACGCAATTGAAAAAGAAATTATTATCATATATCACATGGGTCACAAAAATTTCAGGTTTTTATTAAAACAGTCATCGGCTATGAAATTTCAACGAAATTCCCGCCACTAGTGATAGCCTGTTTATGGTCATTGGCAAACCTGCTAGAATGTGTAGTAATTTGCAAAGTTAAAATATCTAGCAACTACATAATTATTATAAATATACTTTATATAATATTGTGATACATTAAAATATACCTGTGTATTGTGATATACAGGTTTTCCAATATGTGACAGCCCCATTAATTAATTAAGAAAAGAAAAAGAAATTAACCATAATTAGATTGATATAAAGTAAGTAGTAAAGGGAGATAATTTCCCTTTACAAAATGTAATAGTTGAATTGCCTCCCTTGGCTCATTGACCTACCATCATTTATTACAAACTAAGGTAAACTATGTATCAGAATTCTAAATATATTTCATTGAACCATTTACAAAGCTCTTTTATTTGCCACCTCATTGACATGGCCAAGGTTTCACGAGTCCTTAAGTACAAGAAATCACTGTGACCTATATTCCAAGAAACTGGGTTTACAGCTCTGAAGATGAAAAAATCATTACCAGTAGGGGACTATGGATTGCCTTGCACAGAAACAGAAACTCATTTAAAAAGAAACAAATTTGTTTATTTTTTAAGAAAATATATAAAAGTATAATAAGTCACTGAAACTTGGTAACAACTACACATTATATCATTAAAAGTGTAAAAATAGATATTAAATATTAAATCAAAAGGAAAAATAAATAAATGATACATGTAGAAAATTATAATTATTGAGTACGATTTTCTCTTTCACATGTAAACAAGAAACATACATTGGTTTTGGATAAAAAAAAAAGATCAAAAAAATAGCATGAAATGAAAAATACATGAAAAGTTATTTAAAAAATAATATTAATTAATTGAAAAATTGATTATTTATGATAGACCATGATTTTCAGTGTCACTCGATAACAGTGTATCTACCTGTATATTGTGATCTACTTAAAAGATACAAGAAACCAAATGTGACATTAAAATAGGAAAACCTGTTGAGAAGATAATCTTGTTTGGGGTGTCACTGTAACAACATGGCTTTACGACACAACAGTTTTAACTCATCAGGTAAGTATATAGGGGGAAATAACGCCTTATTATAAAAGCATCGGAGAGTTTAGATAATGCCTTGTATAAGATCAATACACTCTGTAAAACTAGCACAGGAATCATGACTCGCGGCGGTTATTGTTAAATCGTGTTTTAGGCCTTTTACAGATTATTGTCTTACTTAAGAAACAGCAGGAATCAACGTATTGTCAGGTTTTTATTTCACTCGCAGTATGACTTGAATTAGAGAGCGAGACGTAATGGGACATTTTAAAATGAACTTGACGTATGTGATTAATTGATGAACATTTTCAGAGCTGTAAGAAAAAAAAAGAGAAGAATATAAAAATTGACATTCCTTATTTGGCCATGCTAGATTAATATTAATGATTTTCTAATCCTCTTAATCTTGACTGTACTGGACCTGTGATCAACGAATGGAGACTTATAAGTCTGAAGAAAGAAAACGAAATAAGCAACAGGCATACTAATACAAACACCTGACTTATTCCTCAATTTGACAGTAAAACATCATTTATACAAACCCTGGACTTATTCCTCAAAATTTCCACATTTCAAAGTATGAAATCCAACTTATATTTCTGTTATTTAACTATTTTATTTGCTACAAATTCTGTGCTTCATATTCCTGTTTTGTTTTTCATCAATCATAAATTTTCACCAAAAACAGTTGACGTTACTGCATTGTATAGTCTTTATATTTTTGCTAAATATCTTGATGCTTTTTTGTCAAAATCTTACCCTTTTTTATTGAACTATATTATTTTCATTAAGAAAAGATCTGGAAACAATATCCAGAGACTTGTAAATAGAACATAAATTTTGACTGCCTAAAGGATTCAGAAATTTAAAAACAAGTTAGCATGGAAATGTAGCCAATATCCAAACCGGAGAAAAACCTTAACCTCTTGGGCAAGAAATTGTAGACACCTCAATAATAAATATTCTTCTGTTTTTTGGGGTGGTGGGGGGGTTTAAAACAATGACAAAGAGACGCAAAAGATATAAAAAAAAATCCTGGAGTTGAAATTGTGGACAACTGGCATGTTAGAATGACAAGGGATTAGGGGTACCACCTATAAATTGTGTGTTTACTCAGACTACTTAGGCTAGTGCTGATGATTTCCTTGTGCTGTCAGCTCGTTAACCACTATGTAGAGATTCCCCGCCTGCCAAGTAATGATTTTCTCACTAAGCCCCTGTTTCCTTGTTACAATCTCGCTGTCATTAAAAGCTAGCGACGTTTCAGCCAGACTCCTCAGACTCATCGCCATCTTGCTTCGGCCGTGGCGCACCCGTCTCCGTACGTGGCGCCCATGTCGCCGTCTGTGACTCTAACACCAGCGGCACCGCAAACACATCAATATATCTATCGGTCTATAGGTTTGAAGAAATTTTGGGAGATTCTTGAAACATCCATTTATAAATATTATTTTCAGGGATTGGGATTCTGAGATATTATATTAAAATATTCAATGACTGGAAAGATTCGAAGGAATTTTGGGGGATTCTTAAAACATTCATTTAGAAATTATTTTTTTAGGGAAATGGGATTGTGAGCAATTATATCAAAGTATTTAAATATTGGAAAGAATTAATTTTTTATAATAAATTATTCTTGACTCATCAGATTGTTTTGTTTAATGTTTCTACCATTTGGATGTAAGTTTGAACTGGAGAAGATTTTGCAAAACAAAAAAAAATCATATAAAACATCTGATGATAAAAACATATTAGGAAATATGGGAGATGCTTCCTTTTGAGAAAATTACCAGTATGGCAGCTAGACTGTAGACCACGTAATGAAGTTTCCCAATCCTAGGGATCAAACATTGGCAATTACCTGGTAACACTCGAGACTGCAGGGCCAATCAGGGATGGTTTTATACCAGAGATCTGAATTTTCAAAGGAGAGAAATATTTATAAGATATTGTTTTGTCCTATATTTGGACTTTGTTCATATTGAGAAATAAAGACAGTGGTTTAACAGCTAGAAATGTCAGCAGAACATTTAGTTTTGTTTTACTGAATTGTGACATGCTTTTGTTCTTGCTTCTGCTAAAGAAGTTCACAAATTTAAACAAACGATAGGGAAGTTATAATCTAAGGACTCATACAGGCGATAACAAGTGCTTGATAAAAGGTACTCTATTAAACTTATTTTAAATTGTCTTGAAAAGTTCTTGAAAATACTATTTTGGCCAAATGCCTGTAAGAACCCTAAGCATTCAAAAAAAGTTTAATACATTGTATATAGTTTTACTGTTACATCAAATTTATACTCCATAAATGCATTACAGGGAATTTCTTTTGAAGATTCAAGTCAATTTTAAGGCCATAATCTATTACAAATTAAACCTAAGAGTAAGTACCTCAGCAAATATATAATCCTACAGGGCAGACCTAATGAATTTCTTCAAATACTCTGGGATGTAAATCTAGTACAGGTACCTACAGTACCTAGTTTTTGAGAGTTGTCCTAGGAGGGATCCTGTGAATCTCTGAATTGTTCAATAACAATCACCCTGTGGCAGATACCAGTTCTTAGAACCCCTAGTTAATGAAAGGTGCCACAGGATAGTCCTATGAGTCTCTTGTTCAGAAACAGTGACCCTGCTGCAGATACCAATGACAATAATGTAGAAATTATAATTTGATTTTTGTAATTCAAATTTAAGCAATGTTTTTATTTAAGAATAAAATTTGAGTTGGCGAGAAATCAATTTAAGCAAAAGGATAAAGATACTTTCCTTTTAAATCTGTTTCTTTTTAGGAAAACATTACGAGTGATATTTTATAAATAACTTTCCCGTATAATTTCTGACGTAGAGAGGCGAGGTTTCATGCTTAACTGGGGTTATTTTTATGAGCGTGACATTTGGCAGTGCATCGATCGTATATGTAAGTACAACATTGTGATTTTTCTACGCATCAACAAAACAAACAATTACTGCAGAGCTCCGATTTTTTTGTTGTTGGCTGTCTGGGGCCGTTCATCAAGTGACTGATGAATAACCGATGATTTCATATGATGTCACATGATTGATACCGCATGAATTTACACAAATGCTCGGGATTATCACCTCAGCAACAGGTGTCACTAATGATACTTTAAATGTGACACATATGCCGAGCTACACCATTATCCTAGCGGAACATTTTGATAGTGAATTTGTGTACAATGGCTGCTGTCAGGTGGAAGTGGATGGGAAATACTGAGTATTGATCAGACATTTGATTAAGTAGGATCGCAGCATATCGCGCCGTTACATTTATATATGTAAATCTCGTAAATGTAACACATTCTCCGTTTCTGTCGGTAATTGGCAGATTGCCAGGACCAATCAACATTTGATCTCCCGTATTTTTATTAATAATTTGATATATCTACTACTGAGTTTCAATTCATACAGGCATGATGTGTGAAAGTGATCAGTTCAAAACTTCACAACTTTAGATTACCAGGTACATTTGGCTGGTGGAAGGGGCAGATAACTCCAATATTATCTCTTTGTGTTCAAGTATTTTCAAAATTACCGTGTACAGTAAAACAATAATTCAACAATACCACATTCTCATAGTTCATGTCCCACAAAAAGTTGTATTATTGAAGTAACAGGACACTTGAAAAGTACTGGGAAATAGGTGTATCATGGAGAAGTGCTGGGTTTTTTGCTCAAAATTCATTTTTTAATTGCTTGAATAAATTGACAGCAGACATTAAACTGATAACATATATTTTCTATGAGGGACCATTTCATTTTTTGAGTTAATTTATCTTTAACAAAAAGGAAATTATTTAAAATATGTTATATTTTTGACTATTTTTCGAAATAAATTATATTTTGAAGATTGCAAAAAAATGTTTTGGAAAATTAAGTGCAGAAAGTCTGTATGAACCATGTATGTTTATCATCTATCTTACTGCCAACATATTTCAAGGTCGTTTAACATGTCTTCCCTAAAATGTCACCACACCCTTTTACAATGTCAGCATGGCTGAGGAAATGGTGACAGTATAACAAGGTTTTACTTAATACGATAAACTGACATACAAAATACTGCGAGAGACTTGATGGACGTTCTACCGTAAAATTGATAATTTTTCCATTGTGACAAAAGTTGCAAAATCTTAAATAAAAACCTTGATTAATTTTCATAAAATGTAAGAAAGACTTTGTAGTGTTTGTTTTAAAGTGTAAATATTATTTAATTTGTATTTATTTATCAGATCAGAATCAATATGTCGTCGGTGAATAGTTTTATTTTTATATAAAACAAGTTTTGTTTTCATTACTTCATTACTCATATATTTTCACTGTTAGATATTTTGTGTAATTAGATAGGAATTTTAAACAACATGTGTTGTAACCGTTAAGGAATTCAGATGATTTTAACCAATCCCTGCTAGGTATCGGGTATGGAATTTGAAGAATTTAAAAAGGGAAATTGTCAATGATCAGCATTTATAACGGGTCAGGCTGGTAGTAACTGACCAGTGTAATTAGGGTTTATTTATACCGGATGGGTCGGACTGTCAAGTGCCCCATACAATACATAAATGCTAATGTAATAGATCTGTGCAAATTCTCCCCCTTTAAAAATTGCAAAGAAACTGAAGTATCCAGCCATACATTGGTGAAGAACAAGGTTTCATCAGGAGCAATTGTGCGAAAATTTATCCAAATATTAGCGTCCCTTGGCTCATTAAAAATATTGGATACTTGTGGGTCGATTGTTGACTATCCTGAATCTTACTTTAGAATTCCTGTGGACAGAGTTTTCACGATGTGTTCTGACCATCGTCCAGTTTTGAATGGTCATTTCAGGTGTGCGTCCACTCCAACCTTAACGGTCAATACAGCTGGGGATGTTTTCACAAATTGAATAATTTAATGAACCGTTTCCATTTCATGGCTCCACACATAGAGAGAGGAAACCTTTATTGGTGAACAACACTAAGTGGTGTAGGAGAAAATGAGATTGGGGGTTAGGCAAACACGGCTCCGCAGTTGAAAAATTCTGACCCAGTCGAGTTGTGTAATGCATGTTTGTGGTGCGATGTGGCCCCACTTGGCTGCCTCTTCACATTGAGTCTACATATCACTCGGGGTAGGGCCAGTTTTGGTAACTAATTAGATCGGTCATTGTTGTAGGCAAACAAACCGGCTTGTTTATGTCAACATGAAATTTCTCTTAGTTGAGGAAATATTGACACTGGTATGTTTGTGTATAATGAAAGCATAGCTAACAATACAGTGCTTTCCTGTATTGTCTAGTTTACTCAGCCCGAGTTCCTTTCCTTTTTCAGCAGAGTGTGCGATGTCCTCCCTCCCCCACCCCACACTAACGAAAACCTTGTCCCTTATATCATATCTCAATATCCCTCAGGTCATTTTGATAAAAACAAAATTTCAATATTTCAATTTGCCGGCAATAAGTGTTTTAATTCCGCCCTGCCGTGGATTACCTCACAAAGCCGTCACGTAGCTCATGTGTTAATGAAAGTTAAAAGTTTTAATTATGTATGCCTGGTAAACAGGTGTTGTATAGATTTACCTACGTAAGAGTTGATGATCTACCTAACAGGAGGGTTCCGGCCAGGAAGTCCACCATTACTCCGGGTGTTTAGAAGGGGTGGGCAATGTGTTGTGTACACACTGACCGGATATATAATTGATAAAGGGTACAGGGAGAGGTGTTAGTCAATCAATTATAGATAGTGATGTGCACACAAGATGAAATTTGCATGATTATTTTACTGATATAGATATATATGTATATAATATATATTCTTCAGTTTTAATTTACCTAAAATTAATTAATTAATTAAGAATATCAATAAATTCTATTCAGCTTTGTTTATCTTATCAATTAGATAATTAATCAATGCTATGAAAATAAAGGAGGTGTTGAACATTTTTCAAAAGATTTTTTTTTGCAAATAGTAAAGCAAACATAAAAAATGTATATAATTTGTAATTACATTCACTCTGTTCCTCATAATTCCATGTGTCATTTGTCGGAGGGAAATATGATCTGTAGTTGTAATAGCATGTTGCTTTCCTAGTAAAAGATTTATGTTTTTTGGGGGATTTTTTTTCTCCACTTTTTAAAGTTTCTAACATGTTTTAATTTTCATTTAAATGATACTGAAGTTTTCACCATTTCGGGGGGCAAGTATTTTTTTGGATGGTAGTTGGAAATATAAAGAGGTACAATAATGTTAACTTATAAAATATTCTGTAAAATAGATGCTTCATGTACAACGTGTACTTTCGATGAAATATGATGCTGTATAAAATTCTTATGTTAATGAAATATTCTTTCAATATTAGGTAGTAAATTAGGTCTTTTACATACAAAGCACTCTCTACGCATTTTATATACAAAATACTGTTTGTAGATTTTATTTACAAAATACTCTTTGTAGATTTTATATACAAAATACTCTATATTTTATATACAAAATACTTTATATAATTATATCAGATATTTTATATATGAATAATCTTTGAAATATTAAATATTTCATTGGTATATAATACTAACATTGAATATTTCATACACAAAATTTTCTTTACTGTAGTAGACATTTTGTACACAAAACAGTATCAAAATCACACAATTTGTAAACAGTATTTTCTTTCAAGTAGATAATTCTATTACAGAACCTGGTCAGTAAATATTTGTATACAATTCACTGATTTGTCAGAGAAAACAGTTTAATAGTTAATCAGTTTGTAGGTTTATGACACGATGACTGTGATCAAAAATAACATAAGGAGCCCGCTGTAATTGACGAAACAGTGAATAAGTATACCGTAATTACAGGTAACTTAAGGAACCTGCAGTAGTTGACGACTATGATGATCTGTGTAATGAACTACCCTATTATATACTGAGCTGACTTTCACTTGTAATCTTGGATAGAGTGTACTTACAGTTTAGATTTATTATATGTACACTGTGTGTTTTTTTGTCTCTAATCTTTATCATAGTTGACATAACCCTACAAAAACCACAATATGATGAGCTTAAGGTGTGATTTTAACGCCCTAACCCGATCAGGCCCATCATGGAAGTCCTACACAAGCTAAGTGTATGTACAAAACAGATATACCAAGTTAAACTGTTTGACAACCTTTCAGTAGTCCCGTTCTTAATCACCTCAGGAGTCGTAAGAAATTACTGGTAAATCATTTAGGTAATAGGTGCACTGTAGTTTGTCTAGAAAATCCCTAATGGCACAAGGGTACATTGAAAAGGTGTATGTTTGCATTTGAAATTTAATTGAAGCGGTATGTGTTAGAACACTCTGGAACAGAGAGGATTATAGCTATACAGCGAAACGTCCAACATTCCTTAGATTCGAGTCTACTAGGCCTCGTGTTGCCAAAACGCCGCCAGAAACCGGCGCTTGTTATCAGCAATCAGTCACAACACCACAATACAAAAAAAATTGCTTCAAGGCCATGATTACCCAAAGAGGATTTACACTGGTAATCCCATATGTGTTTTAAAACAACTTGCCATTTTGATTATGCCTTGAGAAGAGTTGTTGTTTTCTAAACTAAAGTGGTGAAGGTTTCTACCCTCTATGTTTACCCTGGCTGGAGATGGCAGCTATACACTCTCTTTAACAGCAGATTCGACTTGACAAAACAGCCACTGGCTAATATATAGTGACAGTCAAGGCTGTTCTTTCCTTTTCTTTGCTATATTTGAAGATGTGTCTAGTTACTTTAAGCTGTATCTGACTGTATCACCTAGGTGTATCTAGTTTGATTTCCTTGCTGTATTTAGTTTGATTTCTTTGCTGTATCTAGTTTGATTTCTTTGCTGTATCTAGTTTGATGTCTTTGCTGTATCTAGTTTAATCTCCTTGCTGTATCTAGTTTGATTTCCTTGCTGTATTCAGTTTGATTTCCTTGCTGTATCTAGTTTGATGTCTTTGCTGTATCTAGTTTGATGTCCTTGGTGTATCTAGTTTGATTTATTTGCTGTATCTAGTTTGATTTCCTTGCTGTATCTAGTTTGGTTTCTTTGCTGTATCTAGTTTGATGACCTTGCTGTGTCTAGTTTGATGTCCCTGGTGTATCTAGTTTGATTTCTTTGCTGTATCTGGTTTGTTTTCCTTGCTGTATCTACTTTGATTTCTTTGCTGTATCTAGTTTGATTTCCTTGCTGTATCTAGTTTGATGTCCTTGCTGTATCTAGTTTGATGTCCTTGCTGTATCTAGTTTGATTTCCTTGTTGTATCTAGTTTGATTTCTTTGCTGTATCTAGTTTGATGTCTTTGTTGTATCTAGTTTTATGTCTTTGCTGTATTTAGTTTGATGTCTTTGTTGTATCTAGTTTGATTTCTTTCCTGTATCTAGTTTGATTTCCTTGCTGTATCTAGTTTGATGTCTTTGCTGTATCTAGTTTGATGTCTTTGCTGTATCTAGTTTGATTTCTTTGCTGTGTCTAGTTTGATTTCCTTGCTGTATCTAGTTTGATGTCCTTGGTGTATCTAGTTTGATTTATTTGCTGTATCTAGTTTGATGTCCTTGGTGTATCTAGTTTGATGTCCTTGTTGTATCTAGTTTGATTTCCTTGTTGTATTTAGTTTGATTTCCTTGCTGTATCTAGTGCGATTTCTTTGCTGTATCTAGTTTGATTACCTTGCTG
>JAUMHH010228529.1:0-11806 GCA_032359455.1 Chlamys rubida
GGCGTAAAAAACAGACTATTTCGGAAAACATGAGGTGGACGCCCGGGCGTACGGGCGTACGCCTGGCTACGCGCCTGCAATGCCTGATAACTGTATTCAATGATTGATATGTAGAATGTACGTTTTAATCATAAAGTGATTAAATCATTATAAATTAAATATAGCTTTAAATTGAGGAGATTCGAGCTATGTACGCATGTGTAATACACAGACGGACGGTACGGGGAACACGTGTTAATGATCGTATAGGTCTGGTTTACCCGTGCTGATCTGTGATCATTTTAACACGCCGTGTAATTAAACATATGATAAAGACGTGATTGCTCTAACAGAACTTGAATCACGTTTGATATGCCTCGCCAGAGTATAAATCCGTGCAGTCGTGACGTACTTGACAGGCTACAGGCGACATGGTCCGTCCGGAATTAGCGGGGTACCGGACCGGCAACTAGCCGACAAAACTAACTTCCGCTCTCACAAATAACTGCATTTAAAATGGAAGCAAAACAATTTTCAGGTTGAGTGAAAGTTTGATAACATTTCAAACCAGCATGAATCCGGTACATTGAGCCATTTACACATTTACCCACTTGTCTGTTAGCCGATTTTATGTCATAGAAATCTGGGAATCTCGTCAGGTCGCTCCAGGAAGTGACGTTGGAAATTATCGCTTAAGCGGATAGCATCTTTTTTCTATTTGCTTTTATAACAAAGAGAAACTAAGAAAACAGCAAAACAAAAAACAACAATATTAACATTACAAAAAAAGAACAAGATCGTATGACAAACAATCAAGCGGTTTTGTTAGTTAATCCCGCGAAGAATTTTGATTAGATTGTTTATTAGAGGCCTCACATGTTCAACAGATCCTCCTCGTGGTGCTATATGCTGGGACAGGCATGGCGACTTATCCATGTCGTCTGTCACGCCCGTCAGCGACGTTGTATGACGGGCAGGGGACTTAGCCTTGTCTCTCATGTTCCACTTGGACTTAATATAAAAAAGGATCATCATTCACAATAAGTTGGTGTATTAGCATGCTGCTGACACAGTAATACACACTGCCTGGCGTGCATTACATTCAATAAAATTAAACTCCATGATTAGTCTATCGATACAATTGTAAATTCAATCATTAGAGGCTGGTCGTTTGGTCCTTATCAATAGCAGGGTCCAAATCCCGGTCAATCCGATCAGCCGCATACGGGAACAATGTAAACAGACATGCGCTGTTTGTTTTGGGATTATTTTCTTGCGCGCGCTTGTTCGGAGGAGGTGCGGAGGTAGATTTTAGGACAATTGTGATAGGGCTTACTGTCAAATGCGCGTTTAACTGGTAGTTAGAAAAGCCTGGTAATTGAGTATAATGCGCACCATATTCTACCTCGGTGTCAGGAGGGATATTGCAGTCAAGCCTTTGATTGATAGAGATTCTTATTCATCGCAATCACATGGGTTCTTAGCATGCAGAACAGGCTGCGACAATCGGATTCGTGCTGGGGAGACGTGTGCTGTTTTACATGTGTACGGAGATGCACAACTCTAGAAATTCACTGCACAGTTGATACATTTCAAGGACGTTGGAATTAAGGATATGATCAATTGCATTTTAACAGCCAATAGGTGCCATCTCGTGTACAATCAGCAGGCAAATAGGCCCAATAATGCAATCATATTATATCGACACAAAGAGCCGGCATTTCTTGACGATAAATCGCAACGTCGTGACATGATTGTCTGTGTATGGAGAATTGAAACAACAACATTATAACAATAATACGATGTTGGTGATAATGAAGAATAATTCCATATATGTTAATGTTAATTGGCTGACTTAAATGTAACTGCTTTAAACAGATAATTCTATATTGCATTCAAATAATCTTAAAACATGAACCAGTTGTGGAGATCCTAATAAAATAGTTAAAATGTAAAACGACTTATTTAAGTTACAATAAGTAAAAATCCTCTCGTTACCTTGGGGAGATATAAACATTTGCTATATTATCTTTAAATAGAGAGGGAAAAGATACAAATCATCGTTTCAGTTAAAATGTTCTATTTTTCAATTCATTCACCCCAAACCTTTGCATTTATTTTTAAACCGGAAAGCAAACCCACGTATCATTTTCAATATCTACAAGATTTTCCCATAGTTTAATATCAAAGAAACCTCACTATTTACTGGACGATTGCAGAATTAACGAACATGGGTACCGATTTAACGATTCAGTGGTTCGCGGAATAGGTTTGATATATTGTATACATTTTTATGCTTCAACACATAATAACCTATAAACTATCCTTTAGGAACGATTACTTATACTTCTTAGTCCATTCATGAGGTATTTGAAAGGTTCACCAGACCTTTTGATTTGAAAACACGTAAGGTAGCATAGATATTTTGGGGCTGATATTCTGAGGTCAGAACAAGAAAAATAATCGTATGAAAACAGCGTTCGCACAAGCTCTTTCCTTTTCGTATTATATGGCGATTTTCATGAGTGATCTACTTGGAATATCATGCTGCAGTTATCCTTAGAAAGTGATACAATGGGAATGGTATAATGATATTCATATCGCAGTTAGCTTAAGAATATTAAACTGTAGAACAAAATGCTGTTACAACGATATCTAGTTTTAAACAAAATCAAAGGATCACTACAACATCAAATGTTTGAGAACAAGGTATCTATGTTGTCAACCATATAAAACAAAACACTTCAATTTCAGTACATGTACAACACCCGTCCTCATATGACCCTGGCTGTGGCGAGACGTTAAACCCCAAACAAACAAACAAACAAACACGATATCAACCTTAGAAAAACTACAAAAGACAATATTTTCACGATATCAACCTCAGAAAAACTACAAAAGACAACATTTTCACGATATCAACCTTAGAAAAAACTACAAAAGACAACATTTTCACGATATCAACCTTAGAAAAACTACAAAAGACAACATTTTCACGATATCAACCTTAGAAAAACTACCAAAGACAACATTTTCACGATATCAACCTTTAAAAAACTACAAAAGACAACATTTTCATGATATCAACCTCAGAAAAACTACAAAAGACAACATGTTCACGCCGCCTACGTCGGGAAAGCATGTTGCTAATGCATTATTACTGATACATGTACCAACATGTTAATGACAAAAAACTTAAAGCTGACGACATCGACATTACAAGCTCAATGGCAACAAATAATTGACTCTTTTGACGGTACGTGTCTTCAACATGGAAAAGTACATAGCGGTAAAAACATTTCTCCCAAAATTGTACCTTTGCTTGTTAATGGATCCTCGCCGAACAATAAAGGGAGGCGACTAACACGCAGCGCCGTGCAATATCACTTGTTTGTCTGCGCTTTACACTTAGGAAACAGGAGTTTGCAACAGCCCGGATCTCTATTTTACACGTACTTTCCATTTCGGCATTTTATCTGATTGAAATATGTTGTCATATGACTTGAGCTGTTGCAAAGACGTGAATCAAGCATAAGGTAAAATTACAGGCTCTTAATACATGTCCAAACTGTTTGTAAAGCATTATTTTTATAGGAACCACTTATATATTGAGGACCTTTAAGGGGTTTCCGTTGTCCACGTCGATTGTATACCCTTCTGAACTTGGAATCATTGACTCTACAGAGACAACTTACTGCAATGCTGTGCAATAAGCGTGACGATTTCGATTTTTCTTTCACGAACTTTTCTTTTCTTGATAGTATCATCCCCGCTTTTCCAACTTCCGATGTTTACATGTCGTAGATGATTCTGTATTGAACGCTTGCTCCGAATTTAACGATTGTCTTGATAGATTTCGACTGCTGACAGACAAGTTTACAACTCAGGGTTTCGAGACATGCAGGTCAATTGATGAAGACTATGAACAAGGTTTATCGTCGCCATCATGATCTCGTCGGTAAATATGCTATTTATTCGTGCGGTATGAAGCTCGATCATATTAATTAAGCTCAAAAGTGTTCCTTGTTTCGTTGTCACTACCCCAGTTTTTGTCCTGAGGAAATGATATTACTTGAATTTTAAATAGAAATGGCGGGTGTTGCCGCTGAAGCAGAAGACGCGTACCCTTCCGGAACACATGGTCTGAATCTCCTGTTACGTTTTCAAATGTCTCCATGTAAATATTCGAATTGCTTTTTTCTTGACATGTTTTGTTTTGTTTTGATAAGTAAGCTGATTTGCATGCAGCATTAACTTTTTGTCTGTACCTTTTTTTTCTATTCTAACACATTCGCTTCATTTACTAGTATGTGGTACTAACATGGATTCGGAATCTGAAATCGTTTCTGATACTAGATAGTCTAATGACACCATTTGTGTTCCTTTCTTACTTAAAGTAACAATGTCTCTAATAGTAAGAATTTATATTTCGGCTACAGATACAATTATTTTTGTTACAATCAGGGCAGAGATAAACCGACGTTTCCCTCACACATTTGTCTGTTACAGAGTTCCGAGCATATGCTTCCTGTTCTTCAGGTCGACTTGTCAGTCGTCATATTGAAAACGAGGATTTAATCAAATGACATTTTCAAACGGGTTACAATTTTTCATCAAGTGTCTAACTAAGCTCCTTCTCTCTGACACGGCTTTAAACTGAATCATCGAAAATCAATATTTAAAAATTTAAAACAAAACCTTTTGTTGATAAGACTTGCACTTGAACTCCTTAACCTTGAGGCGGCCGGGGATGAGGGTAGGGGATTAAAACTTCTCCTCGCGCGCGAACATTCTGTCGACACGTACCCTTACAAGGCTCCCAGGGTGTCACTCGACGTACTCAGTCCCGACTCCTGGGCAACATGCCGAGAAGTCCCCGGGATCCCACGGAATTAGGGTTAACACTTGTCTCAACACGAGCTCAGTCTCGCGCTAAACTTAAGGAATTTGAAAAATACAAATATAGGTAACTTACAAAAGCCTGTCTTAGACTTTCCTATCACATCAGTGTGGGATTCACATGGATTCATAGCCAACACGTGTATAGATCCTGGTACGACGACTGGCACTTCAGATCGATCAAACCCAGAAGTATCTTTATTATTTTAATCTTATATGGATACTTTCCTTTTAGATTTCTGATCAATTCTTTGAACTTGTTATTTTAAACGGGAGAGAGGTAGTCCCGTCAAAAAAAAACGTTCCTTTGAGCAGAATAAAAGCTGAGAATTTTCAAATTGTTCTATCAACGGATCGAAAACGGAATGGAGGCTAGGAGATGTACGGTGTCAGATATTTTGATAGTAATTCAGAATAATATGTCTTTTACTGCCCTGATAAGTGCATCATAAACAAATTTCATTTCGAACTGGCTGTCATTTCCTGTTATGTTAAATTGTTCAATCTGCCTGCTACTATGACACATAAAGGTTTAAATGGTTTTATTTCCCTGTAAGGTTGTAATAATGTGTGCTCCGTACATCCAGCTCTGTCGTGGGTCCCCGGTTTTATTAGTCCCCGGGGGTAGGGCTGATGTCACCGAAGTGTCACTACAATGCCGTTACAGAAATAGAGCGATCAAAACTGTACTTGAGCCTTGTAAAACATGTATCTCGTCAAAGGTACTACATTTATGTACTTCCATCCGTTTCCATTGGCTTCTCAGCAGCTGCCATCGGTAACGAACTTTCCATCCATTTGATACTGATTTTAGATATTCGAATATCTCTGCAAATCCTTTATTGTTTCCCAGTGTGTCGACAATGAATTCTGGCATTGCAAGAAGAGTCCTATCTTTGACCCTGATAAGCGGGTTCTGTCCTGCCCCCGACTCAACATAAAACACCATTGATAGACGACGAAAAGACATGCTTTTGGTGACTCTCTTAAATCGGTATATTAGCTATTACGGCTAATGAATATTGTCAACAAAAGTATAGGCATTTATGTCAACAGTGTTGTTTTTTCACTGTTTGGGGAAAACAGTATCGCATTAAGTGTTGTTCATGATAATAATAATAGCACTTTAAATATGTGAAACAAGTGTCACTCTTCCTTGCTTGTTTTTTTAATACGAGAAAAATACATGCCACATTAAACTCTTTTCAGTTAATGATTGATGTTCGTTTCCGAATCTTAAATACATACAATATCACGGTATTAAAGTTATAAAAGCAGATTGATAGAATAGATGAATGAAATTATCATTGAAAAATATGAACAATAACGTCCGACTTGCAACTGTAGGACTACATTACCAATAAAGCTCTGGAACCCGTTGAGAAACGGCTTTTAGTTATCGAAATATCAACCTTTGACGTAACGCAGTAAGGCCAGGGCCTATTTGTTCAGATTTGTTATACAAATTATGCCAGCACCGTATTTTAAAACAGGATTTTTTTTATTAACAAGGCATGTTTTATTAAATGGTTGGTGTGTGCTAATGTTGTCAGCAATAGCGATTCGTTTTGCTGAAACATAAATTATATAAGTTACATTAGTTTAATAATTTAATGGAGCAGTTATTACACGCTCTTAGAGCAAAGTCAGAGATGTCAGGAGATCGGTGACGTGAGAATTATGGCCATCTGACCAAATGATATTATAGTCTCAAAACACATACTGGGTTCTCTCTGTATTCAATGATAGGGTGCAGAGCAAATGTAAATATTCTGTGGTGAAATTTTATGGTCTGAAAGTGTGTACCTGTATGTGTCAAAATTTACATGTGCGGAAAAATACTTTTAGAATTGGGAAAACATCCACGTGTTGTGGTATATTGTCCAAAGTACAATGTAGAAATACTTAAAGAACTTTGAAAATTCATTTAAAACACACAACAGGGATGATTATGGATAGTGGGATATTCTGAATCCAATTTAGGCATCTAAATTTGTTAAAGTAGAAAATGTGCTTTTCTTTTTTAAAACGTTAGTCACGTTTAGGTCGAAAAAGCCCTAGCGCCATATATCTTCTGTATAGGAGAAACCTAGGACTAGAATAGGAATCAAAATAGCTTGTCGTAGTCATCAACATTTTCCTGAATTGTGAAAAAAAATCAAAATCGCCAAGACTTACAGGATTTATTGAGACTACAGCTTAGTGACTGCCCGAATTCTCACACAATTACTTCAATGTATTGTCATAGTAACATCTTGTTTACATGTGGGGTACAAGGCGAAGATGTGTGGGAACAAGGCTAGGCAGGTCACTGCAGACAATGTACATGTAACCTTCCTGTTAGGACAGATTGTGCATCGTTCGGCCTTGTACCAGTGACAGGTAAAGACAGGTAAATACAGATGCGGGACGGGTACACCTGTACAACCACACCTGTACATGCCTGTTGTCACATCACCTGTCTCAGACGCACAGACCCCCCAATGTGCAGCAGATACAAGGCACGACGTGCAGATAAACAGTTTGTCAGATGATCTGCTGGTCCTCTAAGTATAATTACACAAACATACTCTACTCAGAAAACAAAGTCACCACGATTAATTTCTAATTATCTCATCATGATCGACACATATAGCGGGCACCTTGTGATAAAGCTGAAATTGGAAATACATTTGTAAGAATAAAAAGCATACAATTTTACTGCGTTATGTTATTTGCCGCGTGTGTGTGTGTGCTTTTTTAAGTTCTGGCTGTTGGTTTGTCAAATTGAGAGTATGCCTTGACCAAAAATGATATAGCCATTAATAAATGTATCAACAACAAAAATGGTTTTATCCAAAGCTTCAACTTTGGCCTTTTGGTGTCGCAATCCTTACAACAGAATAGGGGTCATTATTTTGCTTCAATTGTTTTTCTGCAACACTGTTTCTTATATATAAACGATAACTGCCGGCTCTTTATTTAGGTTTATTGTATTGAAAAATAAAATAAAATAACCAGGAGGATATACCTATAGACACGAGACGATAACGTGCTCTTCCCTCGTTATGAACCAACAACGATAAAATTAATATAATATAATTATTATAAACATAACTCCATACTTTGAGGCAACGTCGCTGCTTTTCAGTACGCTTCAAAATCCTGTCATACCCCCAGTCTGGACGTTTGCAGTAATGTTTCGAGGATATAACGGTTATATTTTAGGACATAGTCTGAAAAACGAAACAGTTATTCCACTAAATGTTGACTTAACGCCAAGTACATAGGACGAATTCTCCCTAAGCTCGAAATTTGTATGCTTCTGGCATTTATGTGCTGAATTGTATATCAGTGGTGGTACATGTATTGATAATAAGACATAAAGACTTAGATACTGGAAAAATGAAGCTTAACATTTTCCAAAAAATATATTCATATTGAATCATTAAGGAATAAATGAAAAACACATCCTGTAAAAATAACGAAGTATTGTACGGAAGGGGAAAGCGTTTATTTTGGTAGTTAAATGGAGTAAGACTAATGTCAATGTGGAGACGGACTGCCCGCTGAATGGTCTTCCTTTTCGGCATATTTTACCAAGCCATAGGTATGGATGATCACGTGCGCCGGACATTATGGCTGAGTTGGACCATTGCCTGGTTACACCGCAGTGACCAAGGGTGATAAATCCAGGACCAACACATGCGGATGTAGACTGACCAGCCGGACTCAGAGGCACAAATCATTTATCACGAGTGACCTATCGAAAGTGTCCGAATTCGAGTGTTTGTCATTAGAACCAACAACAGCCGGTCGAGAGGCTGGTCATTGACCCGATCCGGACAAAGTTCGCAGGCCAATACTTACTGCATACATTAACACTACCGTGTGACCAGCAGTATCAGCCATCTCGTATTAGAAATCAATCAAGTTTCTCCTTTTCATAGTATTGGAAAACAGAAAAGGAAAATAAATAGCAAACACAATGAAAATAAGTTATTTTTCTTATTCTAACTGTAAGAGTAGCTACAATGTATCTCGTTTTTGTGACAATACCAATGGTATTTTTTCATGCACGGTAGCCGATTGTACCAGAAATTATTGTATATTGAATTACGCAGCACTGTCTCAATCCAGTTGGAGCCCGATATGTTGAGATCTATCAATTTCAATTCGTGATGACTTTTGATGCTGCTGCTGACTCTCGGGATGTTAATAACTCCGGAAATACGTCATGTGATTGCCTACACAGTGCCCGGATGTTCAATTATTGGTTCCCTTATCTTGGTTTTTGGTATCGTTTCATTTCAAGAAAGAGTCCGTCCTGCACATCTTTATATCCATTTAATAGCCATGTACTGCTTTACTCTAATTTCAAACTCAAAAGTCGAAACATTCCTCTTGTAGGAAAACGACGTATGGGAACTGCGGGTCATAAAAGAAAGCAGACCATACGTCGAGGTGTTTTCTTGAAGAGTTTTGTTCGATATATTAATTACATGTTAAGAGTCGTGCTTGACAAGTGTCAGAGCGGTACACAAACTGTTGACTCTGAGCTGGCCGCGATAGAGCAGGAATGGCACGGTTGATGTGAGGCCAATATTACCATGTCAGTACTTCATTACACACGTCACCTTATCTGCCACCAGGGGGAGCTATTGTGCGGTGAGTATGATCTAATCTGCCAGTCACATGACCCCGACACCCGGGCCTACTCGCGCAGTGACCGCTGATTGGGGACAAAAACAGACCCGCCATGGAAACGTAATTGTTTTTCTGTCAACAAATCTTAAGGGCGTATAGAAAATATAACAACATACAATGTATAGGCTTTGAGAAATGCTAACAGTGCCTGGTTCCCAGGGTAAGCCTACCTAGCTCGTTGAATGGCAACAAAACGTGAGGCGTGCGACAGATGCAGTCAAAATAACAGATTGGCATGTACTTCAGTATCCGAACATGTTCATTTAAAAAACATAAAGAAAAATTAATGTTTTCACACAGTGCGAGGGATGTACTTGAAACTGAAACCGTGTTCTCTTTCGAAGCGAAAACATCATATTTGTAGAACTAGTTTTTGACAAGCAAACCAAATCGTATTTTGTATTTGTCACCGGGGAATAATTAATCACTTGAACATAGCGGAGAGTTCGTGCGACAGGGACATAATTAATGTATAGGTCAAACATGTCACATGAATATTTATTTTTCTGCTTTTTTTCTTCTTCAAATACAAAACACAAACTTGTAATTTCTTTAAAAATTCAAAAATAATTTGTTTCAATTATTCATAGTTATAATTCAAAATTTGACAGATTCCCAGACTGTTTTCTATAGCGAGAGCACGGCGCCATATGTAGCGAATGTCGATGCCAATTGTGAACGTTTTGATAATGTTCTGCAGAAATTAGCTTTGTATGTTTTCAAATTCAACACGAGAAAAAAACATTCTAATCGAGACTTGGTGTTTACCCGTGTTTTTACGCGATAAATGATGATACAGACGAGTTGCCGGCGGTTTGATGTTGGGGGACTATTTGTACATTTGTAGATAATTAGGGATAGCCTGGGTACAGCGGTAACCCTAGGCTCGGGGCTGCCAGGGCGCTGCCTTTGAGGAACACCTATACAAATAAAGCCCAGCGGCGACCGGTGTTCAGGGCCATGCCGTGTACAACAATATCTTATCTCCGTAGCTACACGTGTTCTACAAGTCTCAATTAGATATATTAAAATGGATCATATTTAGAAATGGAGTTGTCTAAAAACAAAGTGGAGAACGTTCCCGCGAGAGTTTCGCACGTGCCCCAGGAGTCGGCTTTGAAGTTTGGGTCTGATCGAGCGCATTGATACCGTGCGCCGTTGTTCCCTGTAAGTCGTGTCCGACAAACTAGGTCGTTAACATCCAAAACAGTCCGATATTCCTAATTCTTTTGATAACAAACAAAACTGTGTAAATAAATATACATAAATCGTGGTACAAGTTTTCACAAGCCGTGTACATCTACACCGGAAACTGGGGAGGACGGCATTCTCGTTCTATTTATTGACGAATATAACTCTTGTTTAGTCATAAACTTATCATACTATTACTCAAAGTTATCATTTGAAATGATATATTACGATCAAGATTTAGTATCGTATGCTAAGCGATGCTAAATTTTTCAAGCGTCTTTTGTTATTTGGTTTTGAATGATATTCATCATTCATGCTTATGTTCCAATATTCATAATTAGTGTTTTTCTTCCTTTCATCATTCTTGGTTCTGTTTTGAGTTCATAATTGATTTTTATATCATCTTATTTTTTTATGTTTCGATGATTATATCAGCATGACCAACAATAAATACCGTTTCACTGTAAATCCTAATGTTATGTATATTTACCAATGGACGTCACACTACTGATTTTACACGGAGCGAAAATTGGACTTCTGGTCCGTCAACTGTAAGTGACATCGTGCAGATTTCATTTGATGGTTTGACTTTATTTCAGTTTTGAAGCCATAACGAGAAGAATGGAAGTGACGTCAACAACTTCAACATGGATACATCGAAGGTCTGCTTATCAGTCAAAACACATGTTTTACAATTGTTAAATTTTTCATCATTAATTTTTCACTGTCTGCATATTCATATTGTTTTTTTTATTTCAGATATTTATCATGACGTTTTGTGTTAATGTTCAAGATGCATGTCTGCTTTTGTTGGCAATCTTTCTTTTTCACGTTAAAAGTTAAAACGTATTATATTTTTAGCCCACACAAATAAAAGCCTGATCATGCTTAATTAATCTTGCCTCTGGGATGTTTCGTAAGTATAGGAATTTGTAGAGTTTAAATGATGGTATTTCACTCCGAATGATAACCTCCAGACTAACGTTTATCTCAGTTTGGCGATATAAATCTTAGTGAATACATTGTATTTGTATTATCATCATCCCCTGTG
>JAUMHH010228540.1:0-11805 GCA_032359455.1 Chlamys rubida
AGGGATGCCCATGGGGATGGCTTACACTTCTCTTCCTGTTCACAAAACTGTTGTACTTCATCAACATCATCACACAGTTATCTGTCATGGACGGCTTTCTGACGTCTGAAAACCAGTCTTCCTTTGGAAGGCAAATGCTTGATGATATTGTCAGCAACGAAACAGTAGAATGGCGTTTATCGGATGGTTCATTTACCCGTATTGTCTTTTGTGATTTTCAAATCCGACAGTTGCAAACAATTCAAAGATGGACAGTGCAGTGTTCCCTCAATAACATCACGTACTACGAGATGGTCTTGTGTTTCCTGTGGATTTGGTTCGTGGTGGTATCGGTTGTTACCACGATGAGTGGAATGCTACAGCTCTTAACAGTCTTGGTGCCAGTTTTTAGGAAACGGTAAGCCGACCGCAGTTAGTATAAAGAATATGTCCCCCTTAATCTAACTTAATATCAATAAGGAAATAAGAAATATTCTTTTCGAAGCTGTTTGGAATATATTATGATTTTGATCATTAGTAATCGATATCCTGTATTACAAAAATACCAAACCATTAAATCACTGTGCAAACAATTATTATGAAAGAAATCCTTCCGATTCTACAGCTAACTGTTTAATGCATTCTTTCTCTACATGCTATACAATAATGCCAACTCATTTTCGAAGGTATTACATGTAGTAACTATTAGCTAACTGTATATGTATCTTTTTTGCTACGACAGATTCCTATTGAAATATTTTCCACTAATGTTGCTAAATGGCAGAAACCATAACTACATAGTTTGGTTTAAACCATTGGTAATCTGTAGTGGCAAAAGACGCTTACGGCTACGGAATACCTGGTCGTACTCTCCTTATATTTTTTGCGGGGTTTCCATGTTAGTCTTCCCTTTGTTCATATTTTGCCCGCGATATATTGATTTTCAGTTCGAATTATGGTTTTGTTGTCACTTTGGTATTCTCTTATTTTGTTACAGGTACATCAAGAGTTACCTGTATATGTCAAACGAAGTAACTCCATCGCCGTCTGACAACGACATTGGACGGTTTGCAGGATCAGAAATAACGGAGGAAGGTGTTTTCATATTGAAGGCGATTGGAGAGGCATCTTCCGAGCACCTGGTCAGGGACGCGGTCATCTATCTGTGGCAATCTACACATGATCAACAGACTCCTGATCAATTGGGACCACCTGGTCAGGGTGGTCCTCCATCGTACTTGCCTCAAGGGTATTGTGTAACCGGCCAGACTTACGTACAAGGTGGTGCCGTAATATCACCCCCTCCCTCGGTTGCTTCTCAACAGGTTAGATACCGGCCACAACCTGGTACCGAGACTGCCCCTCTGATGGCAAACCAGCCGAAGTGAGTCAGTACAATCTCTACATTAACTTAGCCTATGATATAAGCCATTATGTTGATATGTATAATCTCCGCTGCCTTATATGAAGTCATATGAATACCATTGCGATTATATCATTGTGATGCAAACTGGCTTCCTTCTGGTGATTTGCATCAACATTACACGTTGATGATAAGCTTGATTTTAGCAATAAATTATAGGGAACGCAATGAAAAATAAGCCTGCAGAATAAAACAAACATAGACACGCAAAATCGGGTTCTGATAAATGAGTTTTTTGGGGGTTTCAATTGAAATTGAAAAAAAAAAATATCTGCAGACGATTTTCCTTCTTGCTTTATTTGTAATTTCATGTTTTTACATATGTAAGTCCACTCGTCCATTATATTAAGCTTGCTTCATGCATACGATCTTTTAATATATAGATCCAAATTGTAGTTCAAATTATGTATACAATACTATTAAAATATTCAGCCAGCATTGTTGGTGAAGGATTTATTTTATGTCTAACAGTATAAGATCTGCTCCCGTCATGTTTGTAATGTTGTGTTTTCTCCTCGAGGTTGACACTTCCCCTAACAATATGATGCTGTTATTTACTGTTGTGATATATGCAGTTGAACAAGTAAGTCGATCACAGATACAGTGGATTTAACTATTTTTTTTATGACCACGCCTTTAGATAAAGTCTTTTCACGGGAAATTCAGCCAAACCGGCTGGAGAGACCGATACTATTAAAATTGGCCACCTGCGTTAGGATACGACTTTTAAACTTTCAGTTGTAGTTATTTCAATGTTAACTGAACTTATATTTGGGACCACCTGTAATGAGGGACCGCGTTCTTTATGGATTTTTCGAAGAAGAAACTAAAGCATACACATATCTGTCAGCTTAGTGTAAGCAGCGAATGGTAGCTCCATCTATCAATGTATGTTTTACTGGTAAAGGGCTTTTTTACCTGATCATATAAATGTTTATACATGTTTTCTTTTTACCTCGCCTTACTATCGGATCAAATATTTTGAATATTCCCTAACGTATATTTGTAGTAGGAAATGCAATATATGTGTAAATTTAACATTATCTATTGGTATGGTTATGTTATGGTGTCAACTAGTTCCAGTTACAAAGATATGATAATGGTTGTTAATATTAATGTTAACATTTTTGCTACTAATACTTTAAATAAGATATGTACGTTTTGTAAATCTTTACATTGTATAAAATATTGTAGTATTATACTTTTATTTGAAATATCACATTTATAAAAATAAAATGTAACCTTAGAGTTTTTGTATGAATTGGCATTGGTTTTTTTAACTCTGCGTCAACAATCCGGTCAATTTTTACGTGTGTGACCGGTACATGTATCCCTTTTTAATGAAACTGATTTGATTTTTATCTAAATATGTAAAATAGTGGAAAACTCCCACATCAGGATCAAAACAGGATTATAAGGTTATACAAAAGACAAAAAAGAAGTTAATGACACTTACAAACAAAAGAAAATGCATCATTGTTTTATTTAATGAGATGTTTTGGTGCTAAGATACATAAATATAGTCAAGTCAAGTATATATATATGTCCGAAGGCGACTTCAATTATTACTAAATTTATAATCCATGTACTATATATGGATTACAAATATCAGTAAACTCTTTTATAGATATATTTCTTTCAGTTTTCTTCATTAGTACTCTCTTTTAAACAGTAGTTCAAATTTCATATGTAATACTATTGAAATATGCAGCCTCGTTCGTAAGTGTTAGTTTATGTCTAACAGTAAATGAACTGCATGTACATCTGTTTCGATGATACGTTGAAACAACCCAAATAACTGCCTGGTCTGATCGTGGTTGACAAATTCCGTTTCTATATGATGTTGTCTTATTATTGTTGTGATATATGAAGCTGAACAGGGTTAGTCGCTGACAGATACAGAAGTGGATTGGACAATATTTATATGACCACGCCTTTAGATACTGTGATTTGTTCACGGAAATTCCATTTCAGTCAAACTTGCTGGAGAGA
This sequence comes from Chlamys rubida, assembly GCA_032359455.1. Lineage (NCBI taxonomy): Eukaryota > Metazoa > Mollusca > Bivalvia > Pectinida > Pectinidae > Chlamys > Chlamys rubida. Next base: position 3,395 of record JAUMHH010228540.1, read on the forward strand.
CCAACTTTAATATAATGGACTACCTGTTTTAAGAAACGACATTGAAACTTACATTTAAATAATTTTATGTAAGCTGAACCCATGTTAAGGGACCATTTTCAATAAGGGGTCACGTTCAGGACATTTCGAATAAAATAATGACAACACATAGTGTACACTTATGTATATAAATGTATGTACATTTTCCCTTTTTTACCTTACCATGTAAATGTTTAAACGTTTTTTCTTTTTGTTTACCTCACGTAAACATCGAATTAGTTATTTCCTGCAAGACATTTAGAATAATCTTTAACGTAATATGTTATACAATCTAAATATGACAATCAAGCATATTATCTTTCTTGTCATGGTTTACGGTTTTAACCCATCCAGTTTCAAAAATATGCCCATGGTTGTTAATATCTATTTTTGCTACTGATATTTGAAATGAGATATGAACGTTTTGTAAATCTATACGCTGTATAAAGTATTGAAGCATTGTACTTGTTTATGCCATGTAACATTTATCAAATAAAATGAAAACTAACTCTTGCCTTGGCGTTTTGCTTAGTTTTTATGTCAAGTATACTATAAGTTATCAGGAATAAAACTAAAAGTTGATACAAAAGAAACCACCATAAGCTAAGGAGACTCAAAACAAAAAGAAATACATGTACATCATAATGTGAACCCAAAGTGTTGTTGAATATATTTTGTTTATTTCATCTACATTATGCTTTTAAAAACGACTCGCAAGGCATCGTTTTTTTCAGAAATGATTTAAACAGTTTCCAATGCAATTTTTCGTAATCATAGCTCTTCAGAGCTAGTGTTTCTGTTTCATATATACGACTATAAATAAAATTTCGTGTATCTTGTATCTAGTACCAGTTTTTGGCAGTGAAAATTAAACATGAATGTGTTACAATGTAGAGATGGTTACTGTTACACACATATGGATTTGCTATAATGTATAATACGCCCATGGTGACTCCTTAACACATGCTACAACGTCGAGTACGTACATGTATTACATGATGGAGTATTGAGACACTTTCACAAAACCATATTTTACACTGAATAGAATTCAGACTTTCAAACACACACGACTTCACATTGCCCAGGGAGTTTTGTACCCTGCTCCTGTACACACGTGTCACTCTTTTACACGCACGTGATACTATGAAGAAATATATACACAAACGTTCATATATATAAACTTGTTCGTTCAACTCAAATATGTATTACCACAATACAAACGCTGACCATTCTACTCGCACATGTTGCAATGCATCCTCGATATCCAGGAGTTACGTTCACTTTCGCTCTCTACACCCCTGGAATATGTCATAGCAACATTGAAGGCACTGATACCTGTCCTTTGAAGATTACAAAGGAGAGACGCCCGACTTCAAAGCCTGTCAATTTTTCCGTTATCCGACCGCGAGATTCTTTTGATGTATATCGAAATGGTCTTCTTGTCTCATCAACAAGGTGGCGTACACTGAGCCTTCGTTTTGCTATGACATAGTCCAAGGGTGCAGAGGGCGAAAGGAAGCGTAACCCTATTGACTGGCATTGAAGTCGGGTGTCGCTCCTTTGTAATCTTTAAAGGACAGGTATCAGCTTAGGGATAGGTCAGTTGTATTTACCTGAGACCAATCAAACAGCTATCTTTGTGCCTTCAATTTTGCTATGACATATTCAAGGGGTGCAGAGAGCGAAAGTGAGCGTAACCCATGGCTATCGATGATGTAATTGATCAAGTATTATTAATTTCTTTTTAAGACTCTTTATTCTCGATGCAGAGTTTTCAAAGAGTCGAAATACTTTGTCTAATCCTCTAAAAACACATTTAAAGTGATGAGTATAAGTTACTCCCCGATCCTCGATTTTGACATATTTGTTGATTCGAAAACACACATATCTTATACAATACAAAATTAAAGATGCTGCAAAATTACATATCATAGCTGATTTAATGTTCCAAAGCCTGTTTCAAATGGGAAGATTTTCTGAATAGATAAACAGGGTTCTCTACATGAGAAGTTTCAATCTGCCTTGAACAGGTTTTACGGTTGTCATCACGACCCTATTTCACTATCAATCATTAGTTACTAGTAATCCATGTTCACCGTGTCACTGATCTTTGGTGATATATATAACCCTAGCATTCGGAGGGATATAGTGTATGATAGTTTTTTTTATTAATTTTTTTATTAATGCATAATATGTTCACTTGTTATTATCATGGTTTTTATTACTTCAGATTTTTTTTTTATTAAACAATATACCAAAATAATACTATTATGCTAAGTTTTGAAATGTATTATCATCCAGCCATACTAGTAGTATAGCAAGTATGAAATACATAAAACAAAAGACATGAAAACTATGTGTAAGTAGTAAGAGCATTTCAAATTGTTATCAGTAAAAGCTATAAACTGCTGGTACAGGAACGACAACCCTTGGTAGAAGCAGTGTTAGCAATCTCTAACCTTAGTTATCGTTCTTGTTCCATACATCAAATTGATGATTTCCGGTACTCACATAGCGCTATTAGGCGACTGACATCCCTGACTTTTATTAAGCCTTGATGAGCTAGGGTAAGTGATCGAACAAGATATGTGTATACGCGCATAGCCAGTCTATTATCCTCTAGACATCCTAACGTTTGTCGTCAACGTAAACCTAATATCACATTGCTACATGTCATTCATTACGACCACTATATATAGTACGCATTAGTATGTAAATACTCATAATATTAGTTTTCTGTAGAAAATGAAACCAAAGACGTATGCAATTAATGTTTCCCCCCTCCCCCCGGAAATATCAGCTGATTGGTAACCTATTTCCCAATATCAGTTATTATAATGGGCAATTTCAACATTGATATTGCAAATACTGACCTTGGTTATTACAAATGAATACCGACGTTCTTATTGCCAAATCATTGTATTTTACCAGTGTTCTGATAAATAAGGTTGCATAACGTTAGTTTACCGTGTGGAAGGACGTTCAAGTGAAAACACTAGCCTTGGTAAGTATTTTGAAACATACGGTAAACGTATCGAAACCTGTCTGAAAATTCAATATTATATCATAAGTAAGATGGCTATATGAAATAACATTCAAATGATAAACAATAGGGTTTTGACGCGTATAATGACATATTTTAAGTACAATATATTTAAAGATTACATAACTTTGATTGTCAATTTTGGCGAGGGTAATGAACTCCAAAATGAACATAATATTGCTTTCCAAACGAATTTGTATTCCTGTGTAAATACAATTGACGAACAGATGAAAATTGGAGAATTTTTAAAGATGTAGATTGTGAAGATAATGTTTCCCAATGACCTATTCGTGTTAATTATTGCAATGTTTGAACAATATTGAAGATAAGATACGAAAAAGTGTCAAACAAATTACAATTGCGAATTAAGAAAGTACAAAGTATGTGCGCTAAAAATGTATTGCAGCGAGGTGATTTCACTTCATGATTTTCTATATTATTTGTTATTAGATAACTTAAAACTTCTTTTAAGGTTTCATACAGTTGAAAGACAATTTTCAGGAAATCTATGATTTCATATGTACCGTAAACGAGCAATATAAAAATAATAGCGTAGACTCAGAAGTATAGTAGAACCGAAAAGCAATACAAATATGTCATTTTTGTTTCAGTGGAGACAAAATAAGATTAAAAACAAAAATAATTTAGGCAGTTTTATTATTTCAATATTCCTGTTAACTGTACTATATACCTTGTGCTATGTCTTTTATAATAAGTGTTAGGATCAGACACACTAAAAACGTTTTCATCGTGTTACTTGATAAGTGAATTAGGTTTCTCACCCGGACATACCATATTAACCTATTACACTGGGTGCATTTATTTTTATATAATTGTTTTATGGATTCAATTTGATATCGTAAGGATTTTTCTATGTTACACTGTTTATGTAGTACACCCTGAATGAATTTGTATTTATATAAACGACTTATTTCCGATTCGATGAAACAGTATTATGTAAAAAAAAAAGAACACTGGAAACAACCATTTGATTGCACCTATAACATTTGGTAAATTATACAGTATGTCACAAATTAATTAATTACATTGCATCATACATCTGCTACATGTGCACGAGGACATCGTTATTTAAGCATATTTTTTTCTTTTTTTTTCATCTTTGTTTTCTTTTGTTTTATATTGTGCTTAAGTATTTTGACTCTTAACAAATCCCAAGTCTTTGAGTGAGTAACCAGAATGAAACTAACCAAAAAATCGAAATAGAATTTAATTTGTAGCCATGTGACAATATCATAACTAAAAGAAGTAATTATCTCCACAGATTAAAGACAAGATGGTTTGGCGGCCGTTTCTACGACATCTGACACAGTCCAGTGTCCGCCTTAGTGACCAGTGTGGAAGACTCAATAGTACGTGGACAGTGGGAATACTTGTCCTGTTTGCGGCGTTGACATTTCACATACAGACTACGAACGATACCGTCAGCTGTTGGACACCTGCAGAGTTGACGCAACCGATGGTTACATATGCCAACAAAGCATGCGGCGAGTCTAATTCCTACTATCTCCCTATGACCGAGAAAATTCCGGTTCATAGACACAGGAAACGAGATGTTCAAGTTAGTTTTAAATGGCGGTGGCTTCCACTGATTCTGCTGGTACAGGCACTACTGTTTAAGCTTCCTGACATGGTTCTTTCAGTAGGACAGAGTCTAGTGGGTTTCAGATTTACAAAGATCATCGGACTTACTGACGGTTACGAGTCTCTCAATATGGCCGACCGAGCTCAAATGGGGAGACAAGTTGGACGGTACGTGAAGAGCTGGATTGACTCCACTGTGATGAAGGGATGTCCATGGGGATGGCTTACACTTCTCTTCCTGTTCACAAAACTGTTGTACTTTATCAACATCATCACACAGTTATCTGTCTTGGATAGCTTTCTGACGTCTGAAAACCAGACTTCCTTTGGAAGGCAAATGTATAATGATATTGTCAGCAACAAAACAATGGAATGGCGTTCAATTGATCGTTCCTTTACTCGCATAGTGTTGTGTGATTTTAAAATCCGACAACTGCAACGCGAACGATCATTTACAGTACAGTGTACCCTCAATAACATAACGTACTACGAGATGGTATTGTGTTTCCTATGGATATGGTTCGTGGGGGTGTCGGTTATAACCACACTCAGTGGTAAGCTACAGTTCTTAACAGTCTTGATACCAGTTTTTAGGAAAAGGTAAGTTGAGCGAATTTAGTCTTCTTAAAGATAGACATAGCATACATTCACACATGTGATTGCACCTTTTAAACTTGGTAATTGCTAAAAATGTAAAATCGTTTAAAGTCTTAACCGATTGTAGCAGATTACATTTTAAAATTTGCTGGTGTCGTGTTTTAGATCGATGGTTTTATTTAGATAATAGTTTCACCAGTTGTTTACTACAGATCTCCTCTAAAAGATGCACCATTGACGTTTTGCTTATGCTGTCACTCATGCTGTTGTACACATTCTTCTACATATTGCATCAAAAACAAATAAATTGTCAATAGTCCTTATATGTACCAACTGCTAGGCTATATTAAGAAACTTTAAAGTCACTCTTTAAGTGTGTATGTGTTTAAAGTTGCTTAATATTATTGCGCTCCCTATAGGAACATATGTTTACAGACAATTAGAGCTAGGCTATAGATGTGTAGATTGTCCATCAATCAATTTTCCAATTGTGTCGTGGAAAACCGAAGCATTGGGTCGGTCTGAAACGTTGGTGTTCTATATTTCCTGTTTCAGGTTCATCAAGCGTTACCTGTATCTGTCTAATGAGGTTTTCCCAACTCCGTCTGACAACGACATTAGCCGGTTTGCAGGATCAGAAATAACGGAGGACGGTGTTTTCATACTGAAGGCGATTGGAGAGGCATCTTCCGAGCACCTGGTCAGGGACGCGGTCATCTATCTGTGGCAATCTACACATGATCAACAGAATCCAGGTCAATTGGGACCACCAGACCAGGGTGGTCCTCCGCCATACTTGGGTCAAGGGCAATGTGTGCCCGGCCAGACTTACGGACGTGGAGGTGCGGTGTTATCACCCCCTCCTTCGGCTCCTCCTCAACAGGTTAGATACCGGCCACAGCCTGGTACCGAAGCAGTCCCTCTGATGGCAAACCAGCCAATGTGAATTGTGTATGGTACATTCTCTTAATTCAAACAATCAAAAGGATTTGGGCACAAGTCCTGACAACTTACTAGGCCCTCTCTTTATTAGCTTGAGCTATGATGCCAACCATTGATAGGGTGATATATGGATGGTGCCATATCCGTATGTGAAACACCACATAGATGTAAAGTGGTAATTAAGCTGCTGGTGCGTCATCACCAAACGCTGATGATAACCGGCTAGTATCAACAAACGTTTAATAGTACTGTTCTGTAGGGTAAAAAATGTATCAGTATTAATAGCTATTTTATCCATAGGTTGACAATCTTTACAAAAATGTAAATAATAAAATGTATTATGATTGCGATCATGGTTGTATTGATGCAATATCACTTAACCAACACACACATGATCATACTAATTGTAAGGTTAGCACTAAGATGTTTTGTATCGTCAGTTACCTGTACAAATGTCTAAATGTTCTACCATGCCTAGGACCTTATGTGAACAACTATAGTTATGCATTTATGTCAGAAAAGCAATGGAAGCTTATGACAGTACAATACAGCTCTGATTAGAAATTAATAACACATTTAATTAACATACATATCACCAGTAATTAGAGTAACAAATATGATTGAGTTCGTTGGATTCGTATGGGATTTCATCAATACACGTAAACTGGCCACCGTCTCTAGAATATTGAATAATTAAGAAAACAACTTTAACTCTAAAGAATTTCATCACTTGGATGTCTGATTCTAAGCTAGTAGTAAAATGCAGCCGAGAAATTCCTCATAAAACTTAGGGGCTGTAGCCAATCTAAATTAGGAGAAAAAAATCATAACTAACAAGACAAATATGAAATTGAGAATGAGGGAAAATGAAAAAAACCCACATTAAAACAGCCATACTGTCAGTAGTGAGATATGTACTTAACTAGAGAGCAATAAACAGGCACATCAGTAAACAGCATGGCGAAGATTGTTGTAAGGAGATCAGAGAGGAGAAAAGGAGGAAACGGCAAAGAGAGGAGAGTAAGGTCTGTTACATTCTAATGAGTTGTCTATAAGTATGACAGATAGGCAAGGGTGTGTAGTTCTCCATTATTTCTGGTGATTGACTGGAAAATTAAAAAATGCTACACTAGAGAAAAGGGCATTAACGTTAAATAGTTTAACGCTTAGTGCCGTTGAGGATCTACACTTTGTAGAAGACCTAGTTTTACTGTCAGCAAGTAATTGCAATCTACAAAGGCAGACAAGTGACTTTGGTAGCATTGCTGCTTGGGAAGGTTTTTATCATTACTAACAACATATCAAGATCATGGCGGCTAAGGCAAACATCGCTCGACAAGTTGAATTCAAGAGGGGATATTGAGATGTCGGAAAGTAACCTTCACACAAGCTGGGTCGATCATAGACAACTATGTATGGAAGTTTAACATCACACATCACCAACAGTATCATAGCGAAGGCAAGGATTGTCCTTTATCGCCTTCTAAAGGTAAGGGAACAAACAAATACAGCACAAGGACAAACATTAGAATAGATTACTTATTATTTCTTTCAGTAATACGGTATTTCTCTGAGCGTTAGAAGATCACTAAGAAGGACTGTGACCAGCTGAACACATGGTTCAGGGGAGAACGATATGATAATCTTGCCGAATTAGAATACACTCACGAACACCTTTGAAGTAAATAGATGGCAATACATTGGGGATGTCCTTTGAGAAAGGGAAACGGGCCGCGGTGGCAAACTGGTTAAGGCGTCTGACAGTCTGCTACCACTAGCCCTCCACCATTGGACCGCAGGTTCTAGTGGTTAAGGCGTCTGACAGTCTGCTACCACTAGCCCTCCATCACTGGGACGCAGGTTCGACACCTACGTGGGGCAGTCCCCAGGTACTGGCCGTATGTCGTTGTTTTTTCTCCGGGAACTCCGGTTTTCCTCCACTATCAAAACCTGGCACGTCCTTAATTAAGCACTGAACTGTTTTTTAGCGCGCATTATGATGTTTGCTTGCAAAGCTGTGTCATTCAAATCGATCATAAATACCATACAAAAACAGTTCAATACTTATATTTACGTTTTTTCTGCCTTTTGTGTTCTTTTTTAACTTACAATTTATATTTAAAGTTTAAAAGTCCCGCCTTATCGACAGTCCACACAAATTCGTTCAATAGTTGGAACAGCGTGTTGTCGCGTGCTGATTGGCAAACAA
>JAUMHH010228551.1:0-11803 GCA_032359455.1 Chlamys rubida
TTACACAATTTCAGCATTTATGAAATTGATATACATTAATGCAATACTAATCTATGTCAGTATCATTTTTATTGACACTATTTTGCAAAAAAGTGTGTGTTTCATTTTTTTTTTCAAAATTCACTCCTTTTTACATCAATTTCCATTTAAAATCCTTAAAATTCTGACAACCTATATTTTTTTTGTGGCAGAAAATTTTCTTCAAATGGCGACACAATCCTATTACCTTAACATGTTGGGAATTAAATTTATTGCTAAGGGAGACTACTTTTACTTAAATTGCACATAGAAACGTGTATAATTTCACTTATAGAATTGAATTACTTTTCATAACCAGGGATGCAGTTTTTACAATAAGGAAATCAACAGAATGTAATAAACTCAAATGATGTTTTATGGATTTCTGGTTCTGTTTTTGTTTTATTTTTGTTTTTGTTTTTCAGAAAATGTAATAAGCAGGTACCTTGAAGAACTCAAAAGTCCAGTGGAAGTATCAAGGTATGTTTGTAGTGTTGACTTGTCAGTCAGGACTTTGAGTATTAAACATTCTTTTCTCCATCATAAATCTGTATTGTCTAGAGGCAGATACAGAAAGCAATCTAGGAGAGTTTTCTTGGGAAGAGGGGTTCCAGTTAGGGGAAAAGCATGATTTTTAAAGAAAATTTAGAGGCTGAAAAGCTTCCTTAAGTCCAGAAAACCCCTATAGATCCTCAACTGATGTTCAATACATACTGTTGTTAGTTGGGACAAGATTAATATATACAACAAACGTTCATAGATTTAGCTATCCAATGTTTCATTATTGCACATACCGGTTTAAAGATGAAGATTGTGTTTCTAAATGTTATAGGATGGGATATTCCTTGGCCATAGGTGCACTACCCAAGTTTATCATTAAGAACAAACTCAAAGGTATTCTGAGCGGTCTAATGGGGGCCACTCAGGTGACAGAGAAGGAAAAGAAATGGGCGGAGTCCCGACGTGATGCAGTCAAGGCTATCACTGGGTAAGGTCAAGGCTATCACTGGGTAAGGTCAAGGCTATCACTGGGTAAGGTCAAGGCCGAATTTCCTGAAACAGGAATTTACCTCTGTTGGTTATAGAATTGAAAAATTGTTAAAGTTTGACCATTTTTTTCAGTAAATCTGTCAACTTTTCAAATATATGTCAAACATTTTAATTTTCCCAATACCAGTACTGATTCTCTCAAAAATGAAAATGATTTGACAAAATTTTGGATACCAATACCTTAATTAGTATAAAAAATCAAGCCATGTCCTCCCTGACTTCAAAACTGATCAGAAAGATTAGTATTGTCTGCCTTGTTCAAATCTGTAGCATTCTCGTAAGATAGGTTTCTTTAAAGACTTTTAAATTAGAACAAAGACTTTTAAATTAGAACAAAGACTTTTAAATTGAAAAAAAATGCACAGATGGTGTTCTATTTAGACAATTTTCTCTACATGTTTTACAGGGTATGTAAATCAGTCGGAGTTGATAAAAAAGGAGATCCGACACAAGTACTGTGTTCACAAAACATTCCTGAAGTATACGACACATGCTTCCGGGCCATGCAGGACTACACCCTGGACAGTCGAGGAGATGTGGGCGCATGGTGAGTTAGCATCATTTGACAATTAAACACATAAATATGGAAGCTTGTGTATGGAATGATTAATGTCTTTTTTACCATGCAATGCAATATTTCAAACTTTTACCAATACATCAGATGTCTCTGATGATATCAACACTAATACTTCTAATGACAGCTCTTATGAGAGATAAAATATTTCAAACTTTAAACGATAAAGATAAACAGCTTTGATCTCTTTCAATGTCTTGTTGATTTGACAGCTTTCCCATGAAAATATCACTTCAGCAAAAAGAAACCTAACTTCCCTAGATTTCACACATTTCATTTTCCCAGCACAATAACTATAAATATACTTATTTCTATAAGACATCCTGTCAAGTGTATAAATTATTGATTAGAAAAACATATATTATCTGTTAAACCATCTATTGTGAGAGAGATCACTTTTATTGACATACAGAAGGGCTGGTATATCTAGACAAGTTCTGTAGAGCTGTTTATGAAGTCCAGTTAATATAATTATTTCTCCCACAACCACTATCGGTTTCCTCACTCCCACAACCACTATCGGTTTCCTCACTCCCGGCTCATTGGATAAACTTACTAAGAGTTGGTAAACATTTTGGTTACCAACTGGTGGATAACAGCCTGGTCATGATTTCATTGGTTAATCTGTATAAGATTTGGAAATTAAGTAAACTTGAGTTAGATCAACATGATAACAATCCATTACCCATTGTGGAACATCTATATCACAGATCTTTCCTACAGCTGTGACTACTATATCTGGAAGATGATTTCCTATGTATTTCATCAGTGTTTTACTGATATATGCAAAGTACATTATGATATAACTTAATGACAAAATCCTGTTTTGGTATCAGGGCTCGGGAGGCTGCTATGACGGGCTTACATGAAATTACGACTATGATTGTCAACACTGATACTAGTCTGATCACACCTGAAATGTAAGTAGGTCTTATCACACCTCTATGCAAGTAGGTAAGTTGGTCACTGACACCAGGCATATAGCACCTGAATATTTGTATATGTATACATATATTAATAATATATAAACATGACTTTCAATTTGGTAAAATATTTGCTAAAAATATGTTCATCAAATGACAAGCTCAGTACATTATGGAGCAAGATTATTGGGTTTTATTTAATTGATCCTTTCAGGGGAGTTTCATAAATGAAAGAATATAGTGGAATACTATATATTAAAATGTTGATGAAACTGACTATACAATGAAACCACTTCATCCAGACTTCAAAAATTTGGAAAAATTATCAGTCAAATGGCATTGCCTATATGAGGAACTAAAATGACATATTAGTGACAAGTCCTCATTGTAAGTGCTGACCTTTCTAAAAGTTGTGTCTCACGTAGGCATTAATATAAACATTTCTTAACACAGGGTTTATTTGTGTATATTTCAGAAGTAAGAATTTATTTTGCTGTCTGGTACAGCAGGCTTGTGAAAAAATAGATCGGACGAGAGCTCACGCTGGCAACATATTCAAGTGTCTTCTGTACCACAGGTAAGTACAGACAAAAATCTGGAGAGCCTGAGGTTGGGATTTGTCATGTCAATCTTTAGATTTTCACTATTCCTTCCTCTCCTTCCAAATACTTTCTTTGGTCACTGGCTGCATGCACTGTACATCTGTATAATAGTACAATGGGCAGTGATCCAAATCAAGTGGATTGTATGATTTCTAATAATGATGATGATAATAATAATAATTTGAGGTTCTTATATACTGCTTTGTCAAAACGTAGTCCGTAGGTCGTCTCAAAGTGGTTCACAAATTATTGTCTGTGGTTACTGGGCCTTCGCTACCAGCCAATATCTTTCTCAAGTCCCTGGGGAGCATACAGCCGGTGCTGCCATTTCGGCGCTCACAGCTAACATTCAACAATGCCAGCACTACCCAACCACATACTCATTTACAGCTGAATAGACTGGAGTAATTAGTATCTTGTTCAAAGACACAACATGGTGATGTGACGTGACTCGTACCCGCAACCCTTTGGTCATAAGCCCAGCTTCCTACCCTAGACCACCGTGCATCCTGATCATGTTGTCTGCTTGTAAAAAAAAACATAAAAAAAAATCATAGGGAAAAAACTTCAAATGTTAGCAAAAAGCTAACATTTGAAGTTTTTTTTTTTTAAATACTAAAGTTCTATAAGAACACACAAAGTTCATTCTGCTCCCCTTTCCCCATTTTTGGAACAGTCACACAAGATTAATGCTGTTACATTGTACCTTTCATGCTTAAGACTTGACAGTAGACTTAAAATTAACAGTCAAATTTAAAGATACCATGACTAATACCTCCCTGACAATAAGTTTATGTATTCCTTGATAAATAAGATTTTGAATACTTGAAAATGTGATTTGATGTTTTGAAATATCATATGATTTGTTTGCATTTAACATCATAGTTGTGACATGAATGATTTAAGATAGAACTCATGTGAAATTCTTTCTTTTTAGACCAGAAATTCCTCACATTCCACACAGACAAGTATTAGAAGAGGTTTTCCCAAGGTATGTCTACCACAGATATAACGTGATCACATCATAACACATGTATGTATATGGACAGTGTTTGACTGTAACTAGTAGTAACACCATCGTCAGTGCTTCAAACTTTACTACATGTGGTGGAATTCCCCTTACAAACACACCTGTATGAAATGGAATAGTCTAGTAATCTTCTCTTGCTTAAGATACACATGTATGTCATTGTTAAGTCTTTGGAACATTTTTTATCTTCTTTTTCACTTTAAAGTGCTGTCTTTTCCTTTTAAAATCTCTCCACTGAATTATTTATTTACAATGTGTGTGCCATGTTTTGTGAGGTAAGAATTTCGTTTCCAGGGAGGAGGCAGAGAAGGTGAACTGGGCCGCTCCATCAGACACATTTCCTCTCTTCACAAAGCTCCTTAAGTGCCCAGCCTATCAGTACAGCGTGCTGTTAGGCCTCACTGTCAGTGTTGGGGGCCTCACAGAGTCACTGGTGAGCGGATTGTGAACAAATATCTGCCTGTTGTGTGTGCAGATTTTGTCAATATTTGCCTGTCTTGAGTTTCAATGTTGGACCAACAAGTGTTTTCTTTCAAAAGCTATATTTGTTTTGTTTCAATCTTCTGCTTCAATGCTAAAGTAATTCTGAAAAAAAATATTCTAGGTTCCTTTACCAATTCTACAGCTGGCTTTGATGAACTGATTAAAAAAATAAATGAAATTGAAACAAATTACTCCAGACAATTTAATCTATGATGAAGTAAGTAGCCCTTATATGTTGTCAGATTAAATAATGTCTTTTTTCCTAATCATGTATATTTTTGAAGCTGATATGTCAATATCCAGCAGAAAAATAAGATAAAAATGTTATTTTGTAACTAATTTCATTTGATACCCCAGGTGGACCCTTGACCTAGGCTATACCAGATTCTAATCACCTAGTTGTCTAACTTAAACCATTCTGTCCAAATGAAGTAGACACTATAGTGATGAAATGTCGTGCAACCATAGACAAAGTGACCATTGAGTATATAAATAGTATTGTTTGTCCTTATCAGGTGATCTACTCCAGTGGATCTTTAAACGCGTATCTGCGGACCATCAATAAAGACTCGGCCCAGATGTCACAATTCGTTGATGTCCTCATTAAGATATTTGAAAGTCACATCAAGATTGACAGGTAAGATGAACAAAAGAAATATTCTTTCTCTGTCTCTCCCTCTATATCAATGAATGCTGAATACCCAAGCTCTCAGCCAAGGCAGCACCCCCCATTACTCCGACTCCCTGTCCATCAGTGACGTAACATATATCGATTAAATCTCTGGACTTTTTGGTATGTTTACATGTATATTGTAACAAAAAAGACCATATTTAAGTTTTGAAAACTACTTATTGTATAACTATTTATTTCCATAATTAAAGCATAATACAAATAATGTTTTGGTGAACATGTTGTTAAGAACTTTTTGAATTTTTCAAAATGGTATGCTATGAGGTCATCATATTAGACAGAATGTCGGAATACACAAGTCTCGTATGCAAGTTTTATTGGAAATGGTAAAACAGCAATATGTCGGATTATGTAGGATGATGAAATACTCAGAGTCAGATTAGACAAGTTTCACTGTAGCTGTAAATACAAGCATTAAGAAATGATTTCTCTGAAAACAACATTACTGTTAATATAATGTTGCATCTGCAATATTGTTGGCATTTATTGTATTAAAGGGATATCACAAACTTTATATATCTTAACATGACGTATACAGTATGTGGTTATGGTGTATTTCAGGGTGTCCCTCCCCATGCTGAAGATGTTGAATCAGCTGCTGTCCAAAGGCTGTTTCAACGTGTTTGCAGAGAATGAAAAGTAAGTTTCTGGTATCACAGATCTTGTTTAGTCCAATACATCACCAGTTGTTTGGTGTCGTTATATCAATATCCTCATACGACAGATGTTAAAATAAACTAGTTCAGATGAATTCTTCAGGAAAAAAAAGTTATGGTCAAGAAAATATTTGTTATCCTCAAAAATATAAAAAATAAATTTTATACCTGTAGGAAAAAGTAAGGCTTTAAACACTTTTGATTATGTCAGTCAACTATTAATTTAGGTTATTGTGTTTCATCATAACATGTTTTGATTATCTTACTTTCCAGTCAGGAATTTGCCCAGAAGATTTTAGAGCTGTCCAAAAAAGAAATATCTCGGAGTGGGGACCCTCAGAAGCTCATAGCCAGTGCTGATGTGTGAGTAAATCTTTGTGTGTTTCCTTATGACATCAGTGTCTTACTCTAGAAGCCTGTTTGCTCCAGCCGGAGTTTCCTCCCAACACCAGACTTAAGATAAACAACTGGTGTGGGGTCAGTTAAAATGTTCTTACCGTTAAGTAGTTTAGTAATACATGTACTGGAAACAATTAAAATGCCTTCTGAATAAATTTAAAATTAGATGGTTTGCCTTGCATATTCTCATACATTGTTTTTATGCCCCCGCCATAAAATGGGGGGGGCATATAGTGTTACCCATGTCCGTCCCGTCCCGTCCCGTCTCCCGTCCCGTCCCGATTCAATGTAAACACTTAGCAACTTCATTCTTTGACAGATTTTGGTCAAACTTTATACAAAGGTCAAGTATGAGTATACGTCAGGCATCGTTGTGTTTCAGGGTTCCAAGGCCAAGGTCACGGTTGCTATATAGGGGGCATTCATGTCTTACAGACATTTTCTAGTTTTGTTCATAGCTCATGCTTGTTCAGATGCTTCCGAAGAAAGAATTTTGAGCAGTAGGGAAATTCTGCTCTTTTTTTTGCCTCTACAAAAGTGTGTTGAATGTGCATTGTGAAATCAAAATTGGAGAGCTAGCAGTTCAAGACTATTGTAAAGAGTTCTGAAGACTAATGAGAATTCAATATAAAGATGTTACTGAGGTAATTGTTATGTTTTGCTGTTTCACAGGTTTTGTGAGCTGTTACAGTTCGGTGCCGAAGTAAAAAGGAAAGCTCTGTTTCAGTTACTGGTATTGATGGGACACAGATACCCAAGGGTATGTATTACTAGCTGATGTCTATTCCAGAATATTTTTCTGTTTTCACTTTATAATATGCTATAATCTCACAGCTCTTTAAATAATGTGAGATGCTTGCAGATGTGATTATGACAAAAAGGTCATTATTATTATGATTTAGAAGTTGGTTAGTTTGTTGTCAAAAATTAATGTTTCTAGATTTGGATCATCAGTTAAAGGGTGTATGTGGTGTTTACCTATTTATGTAATAAAAATGTCTTTAAAAAAAATACATATAAAAAAAAAATCAGTTAAATATTTTGAACAGTTTCATTTATTTATTTTCAGATCCGCAAAGCCACAGCCAACAAGTTATATGAGGCGCTAGTCACTTACGATGACGTAGCTCCAGAGGAGGGGCTTGACGAGGCTATGGTGATCATCAGTGAGACTAATTGGTGAGCTACCATTGTACAGTGAAGTCCTGTGAAGCTAGTCTCTACTCATCTGTTCCATAAGTGTCTGTTCGGTAACCCTTAGCCATTAATTTCTAAAACAATTCATCCAAAAAAAGGGGGAAAACACTCATAATTTTTAACTTTACTATCAATTTCAAGGAATCGTTTGCATGTTGCAAGAAAATACAGAAAACATTACTGTTCTGTAATTTAAAGAGATATGTCAGTTCAGAATAGTATTCAAATGGAGTTTATACAGAAATTTATGTACGAGGGTCTAATAAAAGGCCTGTTCTTATGATAATGTGAGGTTCAGTGTAAACAGGTTCCGCTATAGTTATAGATGGTTCTGTCATAGGCAGACATGGTCTATTGAACAAAGCATTATTTGTTTTTAAAAAGTAAGAGTATTGGTTGATTACAAATTTGAATATGTTTCTGTATTTGCAGGGACAACGACAAAATCGATGAAGTGAGACCATTTAGAAATCAGCTCTCTGATCTGTTGGAGATACCCCAACCAAAACTTAAAGCGAAGCCAGACGACGCTAAACAGGCCATGTCTTGACCCCTTTGTGGTCTTTGATCGTAAGTCTTTGTATAATTAGTTCCTCAATACAAACTGACCAGTGTATTATGTGGTGGCGTTCTTGTAGTAGAGTTTCAGTGTCCTGATTCAAAGGATGCTGTCAGAACGTTTCAGAGTAGTGATTTTATTGTGGATTATATTGTTGGGTACCTTCTTTTTTTTGGTAAAATACATTTATAATAATGAATAATAACTACAAAACAAAGAAAGTCTAATGTTAGAACCAAATTGACTACATATCCTTCCAAACAGCTACACTGATTTACAGTAAACTAGAGTAGAATCTTCTTAAGTCTGACAGTCCCTTCATAACATTGAAATGTCGGGTGTAGTGTACGACCTTGGATGAAATCCCATACCAATACTATACTTTAATTATTCCAGTTTCTATTGGCATTGATCATGAGCATCTGTGAGTACATGACTTCCCCAGAAGGGGGCCAGTCTTTCACAGTACTACTTCCTAGTATGCTGGTAAATATTTATACAGCTACGTAGGCTTTAGCGATAAGAGTGCAATGTCTAATGAATCCAGAACACAAGCATCGTTATATGCTCATGGAGATGGCCTGGTGAACATGTTTTCTTGATCACTGTAAAGAGTTGCCTCCCTTTGAGCAGCAAGTTCTGAAGCATGTTTGTAGATAAGATGCATGTTGGTTGCCTGCTGTTAGAGTGAAGAGTTATATGTATCATATAGACTGTTCAATGTATGAATAAATACGATGGGGGAGATAGTTTTCGTCTATGGGGAAGATAGTTTTCGTCTATGGGGGAGATAGTTTTCGTCTGTGGGGAAGATAGTTTTTGTCTATGAGGGAGATAGTTTTTGTCTATGGTGAATATTTAGAGCATTCTGAGATAGAACGTTTATACTAAAAGCATGGACATATCGAAAAGTTTCTCACATAACGTTGGGAAAGTTGAAGAAATATACTTTTTAAAAATATTTTATGACATTCTGTATAAAATGTTATTAGTTTCTCCAGTTTTGAGATCATGATGGAGATAATGTTTTTACAATTTCCTCCCCATTTTACAACCACTTGCCATGTCATCCAGGTAAACTCAATACAATCTTACTTGCACCAAAATGTTCCGCTGCAGCTGCTGCAGCAACCTTGTGATGTTTTTCTTATACATGATCTTTTCATAGTTTTGATACTGTATACCGGGAATTTTTCTCCCTCCACAATAAGCATGAATTAATCATGACACTTTATACACATTAATAATTACATGTGACGAGGGATATGAACCCCTGGTGTATATGGGTTGTACTGGTGAAGGTTTGATATTTTGACTGGGCAAAGTTGCCTGGTATACAGTAGTTGAAAATAGAGTTTTTTTTTAAAAAGATCTTAATAAAAAGAGAAGGAAGAAGCTGTTAAAAGTTATGGAGAAGATAAGTTGACTGTGTTATATTACAATGGAAACTACAATTTAGATAAGTTGATAGTTAAGTAACAGAGATAGTCTTAGAAGTATTAGAAGTATTAGAAGTACATATATAGGAAGTAAATCATTGGCAACAGAATGTTACATAAAAGGCCTGATCCATTTGTGCTCATCAAGCACCCGAAAGGCAGACTGGCAAGATTGGCTTGATAGAATAAATATTACACAGGTGGACTTACTCAAATCAGGCAGACCCATCGTGTTTAGCCAGCAGCCTCACTTTTACAAGTTGTTTCTACTTAAAGCGTTGGTATATACTTTTCAGAGATAGATTTTCCTTATTATATCCATGGTGTTTTGAATTCAGATTTATTCATCAAATTCATTCTCAATATGTCAGACACATTAAAAATTATGTACGACTTGAGAAAAATACAGAAAAATCGCTTTAAAAATATTGTGTAATTTATCTAATATAAATACAAACAAAAGAATTAAAATTAATATTAGTTTGAAGGCTTATTTATTGATACATCATTAACAAACACTGGGAGGACCAATCTTTCTTTGCAAGTAGAAGGATTAACTGAGTCATATCAGACAGCTGGTCCAATGTAAACGGAAATGAATACCTAGTATACAGGTCTTCAGGTTATACAAGTTTTAGTTTAGATTTCATGATTCTTGTAAATTCAAAAAGAGATTTAGTTTAGACATATTTGTATTGTCATTGATGTTGACAATGACGATTGAGCACACAGTCCATGATGAGTCTGAGTAAATGAAAGATTGTAGACCGTTACTATTCCTACGCCAAAAGCCATACTTTATAAAAAAAAATATCAACATCTAAATTCGATATAAAAAATGTACAGTAGGTTTAGAGATGCTATCAGTTTTGTGCTCAATAAAAAGGGAAGAGATAATGTGAATACACATCCTTTGATTTGTATTTCTAACTCTCCCCCGATGTCATTTATGACAGGACTGGTTTGTGTTCCAGTCAACATAGGAAAAGAATAAAAAAAAATGCACTTTTACTTCGAATACAGCCTGTGGTTTTGAAAGGAAGATTTCAGTTTTGATTAATGAGTATTGTATCATTATGTGCTTCCCACTTTGATATTTGTTTCCTTGCCTGAAGGGCTAGAGCTGTCACTGGTATCTGTACAGTATGGTATAATCCATATACCTTAATGTCTGGACTTCAATATCTTAATGTCAAGTTCAGGTAAACTTTCTAATTGATTTTTTTTAAGTGTCTGCAGAAAATAAGATCGTTTGTGTAGTTTTGAGATAAGCATATATTTTGTTTTGTTTTAAAAATTATGAAAATATTAATGATTCCAATTTGACCTTGATTTGTTGATGAGATAAAGAAGTTCAATGAAATGGAGCTGTTTTACAAACATCGATGAACTTATCCAAAAGTTTAAAAAATGATGAGCATATACTGCCAAGATACAATATACCTATTCAAAACCCCAAAAGTTGTGTCAATGTCTTGTACTTTTAAGGTTATACTGACTCGCCGTCTCTTTGAGACAGTTTCAGTTTATAAACATTAATGGAGAAAAGTGATATGACTGATTGATAATCTGCTGTAGACTTAGATATATGGTACAGTGTTGGCCGGTATGTTTCTTTTATCCATACCTACGTATGGGCTAGATATATGGTACAGTGTTGGCCGGTATGTTTCTTTTATCCATACCTACATATGGGCTTGACCTTGTTTTCTCTTGATCAGGGTATTGGCAGTGTTGATACATTTATTGACCGTACCTGTAAATACACAGGTAAATCTTATAGATATAAATTATGAAAATACATTGACTATACTTGTTCCATGCAAAGAAATTGCATGACCATTGGGATGTGATTTACCAAGATGTCATGAGATGGCCTTATGTATTGTACTCTTCATATTTGATTTAGATATTTCAATTTAATAGAACTTAGTAAAAAATATCAAAAATCTTGGATGTTCATCTTAAAACTTTTAAAAAAAAGTTCTGTGTTTTTCATCTTCGGATAATACCTGTAATTAGCCCACCATCATCTGATGGTGGGCTATTCAAATCACCCTGCGTCCGTGGTCCGTCATCCGTCCGTCGTCTGTCGTCCGTCGTCCGTCGTCCGTCGTCCGTCCTTAAACAATTCTTGTTATCGGTATTTCTCAAGAAGTACCTGAGGGATATTTCTCAAATT
>JAUMHH010228562.1:0-11802 GCA_032359455.1 Chlamys rubida
TAATGTCAATTTTTTTTCGACTTTAGAGCACGTCCTATACCGATACTTTCCTCAAAATTTTATTTTGATGCGCCAAATATAACAATAGTTATGGCTCAAAATGTTTTAGCCAATCAGAGGCTGTGGTGGCCATCTTGGATGGTAATCGGAAAAACAAAAAGTCGTTTGCACATCTAGAGGCTGTCAGTAATAAGCCCTCAAAGTTTGGTGAAGAGCCGACTTATAGTTTCTGAGAAAAGTGTCGGAAACCTTTACAGCGGAAAGCAGAAGAAGAAGAAGAAGAAGAAGAAGAAGAATCGGAGTAAAAACAATAAAAAAAATAATTCTGAGAATTTGTTAAGTATGGTTGAGTCAATTACTGACTTACTTTCTCCAAGAAATGGATTTCTTCTGTTTGTAGCAGTGCTGGATCCAGTCTCTCTTGACTATCCGACCTTTCCCCCGGACTTGGTTGTATTTCGGAGTATTGACAAAGGCACATCTGTACAAGCAATTAAAAAACATGTATTTTGGTGGAAACATGTGATTGATCAGAATAAATAGTGTTGTTAATTTTGTAAAGTGTACATTAAGAAATGAAATATCAAAAGCGAGGAAAACGATTTCTCATAGTAACAGTGACTTTAACCTTGCTTTAACATGATGAAACAGGACTTCTTCAAAGCATTCTTATAGTTTAATGAAGTTTGAGAAAAATCTGCTCTGAAATAAAGTTGCTAGAGCAATGACAAAGATGAACATACAACTAGGAACATACAAAATATAATGATCCCTGGGTGTTCATTTGAGCAAGTTTCACTCCATGTTCATAGGAAATTTGTCCGTTGTATCCTTCAACTGCTAACTCAATTGAGTTGAACACATTTCTGATCCACTCGCATAAGTTGAGCATATTTCTGATCTATTCAAATGAGTTGAGCACATTTCTGATTACTCACATGAGTTGAGCACATTTCTGATCTACTCACATGAGTTGAGCACATTTCTTATCTACTCACATGAGTTGAGCACATTTCTGATTACTCAAATAAGTTGAGTACATTTTTGACCTCACTTGAGTTAGTACATTTCTGATCTACTCACATGAGATGAGTACATGTTTTATCCCAGTCAGCCTTGTACACACCGCCCATTTCTGTGGCCATGTCTCTCAGCTCTGCCCTAAATGGGTTCTGGAAACCACTCAGTGCAAACACGACTCCTTCCAACAGTCGCTTGAAGGACTTTACTGGGGATTCACGAACCGGTTCAGCTGTAAATTGAAAACAATTATTATAATACAGATACTGTAGCATTATTTTGCATGTCTATACAACCAAACAGTGAGTTTATAGAACAGCTTCAGTGAAGATTTACACAGGTTCAGATTTACTTTACACCTGCGTACATTTCCTGTTAAAGCCTTTATTACAGGCTGGTTAACACATGAGTGATACCAGGAACACTGGAATCACCAGCACAGAACACTCAACTTCTCCTTCACCACATTCCAGTTTCTGTACTAAACACAAAATATTTGTCACAGATTAAATATCACCGTTTTCACCAAGCATAACAAAGACGAATCATAATGACATTGAAAAAAGTATACATACAGCTAATTACCTTACATAGTATTTCTTACGTGACTGGCAAATTTAACACTGGAGGAATATGTGTTTTACCATTGTATGTCGAAAATTTCACTGGAAAAAAGTTTCTTTGTAAACAGTACATAAAGTTAATACCAAAAATGGCCATATTTTTTTTTTAAATTTATTTACATTTGATTTTTTTCAGAGCTGGTTTGGTGTCACTCCTGACAGATGAGGCTGTAGAACTGAGGCTGGTGGACTGTTTCCTCATTGAGGGTTTGGGGGGCGCGGAATCATCTTCATCTGTACCGTGACCTTCGTCATCACTAAACTCATGCTTCCTCTTACTGCGATTCTACAACATTAGCAAAAGGTTTGAGGTTTTACAGCAATAAGTAAACAGCAGACAATTTAGAGACAAAGACTGCATGTATTGTATATAACTTCACATAACCGTTCTTGCAGACATTTCTATTTCTAACCAACATATATACAAGTGATTCCATAATTAGGATTTCAATGAATCTGAGAAAAAAAGCTTTCTAAATCAGTCAGCTAAGCTACACTATTTCCCATTTACTTCCTTTATAATTACAAACTTGTTCTGTGTGACAAAATTTGAAAAATTATAACATAGGAAAATAAATCTGTGATCATGGATAGTATTAAATAGGTACATATAGTCATATGGTCAGTCAGGGTTTACCAATGTTTCGTGTTTTTGCTCTGTACGTTTACCTCTGACAATGTTTCGTGTTTTGGCTCTGTACGTTTACCTCTGACAATGTTTCGTGTGTTGGCACTGTACGTTTACCTCTGACAATGTTTCGTGTTTCTGCTCTGTACGTTACCTCTGACATTTTGGGAGCTGTCTTTGTTTTGCTGGGTTTAGACGAGGAAGACTGGCTGGCTTCCGACTTGAGGGACGAGTGATTGTCACTGGTTTTGTGTGATGAAGAAAGCTCACTGGGTTTAGATTTGAGAGTCGCTGCAGGAGATGTCAACACTGAAGTAGAGCGAGATTCCTCAGAGAGTCGGGACGCTGCTCGTATAGCTGCTGCTCCTGTCACCAATACATCAAGGTCAGATTATAAACGTTTTAAAATTAAGGATAATTTTTTTATTTTTTTTGTAAACTGGGCTTGGAATGTTCTTCTGTTGTTGTCATACCAGAATGGATCCAAATAGCTTACAGGCATATTTCATAAATAACAAAATTGTTTCATGATAAATGTGTAATTCTTTTTTACATTTACACTATGTGACAATTACAAAAAGAAAATGGTTCTATCCATACTAATACATTCAAAACTATTAGCTATCAGTCATTTAATTGAGAGGGTTTTCTAATTCTTTCCATGTTTTTTTTATGCATAGTCAATTTAAGATTAATAAGCACTTCAATTACCTTCAAAGTTCCTTGAGCATATTCGAATCATGGGACACCACAGCATTCATAGTGCTATGATTGCAACTTCAATTTGGTTGTCTATTATAGTGCAGAAGAACAGATAGTTCTATGTAGTGAAAACTGTAACGCTATTTAAGTTTCAACTGATATACTTTACATTCACAAATTTCCCGAATTTGGGGTTAAGGTCTAAAGAGACACCGTTACCTGTGGCTGGAGGGGTCTCCTTGACCTCTGACCGTTTTGCAAACACGGACCCCATATGTATGTCATCCTCCTTCTCTGGTTTGATGAGGAAGGCTCCAAGCTTCTTTGCACCAATCTACATTAAAAGTTAACTTTGTCTAACAGTGCTGTGCAATAAACACAGGAATGACATTAACTTGCATCCTTGTTTTCACAAAAACTTTTCTTCACAGATATTTGTCTGAATGCCCACACAAAGACATTTATGAATGAAACCATGTGCAGAATGTTTTTTGGAATTCCTTCGGATGGGATTACACAAAAGGCCATATTTAAGTACACCTTCTTCAACACACCAACACAAACATAATATACTCTAACTATTTTTCAGTCTGTTTCATACAACCATCTTTTACAGCCACGTTGATATTGATACCAAAACTTTTATCAGAAACAATCAGGTAGAAAACTTCAACATTAATACATAACGGTAATAATTGCTCAATTAACTTCAGAATATTCCAAAGGTAGGGTCAATGCCTATGGAGATTTAACATTATCGTCGGCCCCGCTTGGAATTTCAAAACAAGCTAAATCCAAAAAGGTATTGGTATAGGAAGCTCAAATCAGGAACAGTTAGTTTCAGAATTCATTTTATGATAAGTGGGACCTCATTGACTTACACCGGTGTGGGTGTTAAAGGTGTGGTAACACAATTCCCCCTAGAGCATTTTAATGACACTATTACTATCAAATTATATCATCATTGTGTGCAACACATTCCAACTGTTATTTTGATACCGAATATTACACTATTTAAAAAAGCATTGTTCTTTTTATTGAAGATTTAAGCAGAAAAATATGTGAAATTTCATTACAAATGAGAAAATTTTCAGTTTTGACATGTTAATTTACAAAATAAGGTCAGATTGAAAAAAATATTACCTGGATACACAACATCAGGTGGTAGTTATCATATCTGAAAACATTCGTTGAAATTGACCCCTTAGTTTTGGAGGACATATCTGGACAAGGATTTTTCAACAAAGGGCCATAACTTTGTAAAAAGAAAAAGAGTCAGAATGAAAAAATAATACCTGGATGCACAACTTCCGGTGATAGTTATAATATCTGGAAACTTTTGTTGAAATTTGTCCATTACTTTAGACGGAGTTGTCCAGACAAAACTTTTCTACGGACAGACAAGCTGACATTTATCTGTCATTTTGTTAGGATACCCCTGTCACTCAACCTGGTGTTATGCAAGGAGGTCCACTATGGTAATCAGTAGTAATTATGAATAATCATGTATGCAGTTATTGATCATTTTGTTTATGTAAATACATATGGAAAAAGAATAAAAGAAATCAAATTGGGGGCCGAATGTTGATCCCACCTTTGTAATACTGTCACCATGGTAAAGGGAAACATAGAAGTTTTTACATGTTATTTAAACAAGCTGTTTCATATTTTATAATTAAAATGTTTTCTTTATGTACTCACAGTGGATTCCTCTTTCTCTCCGGCTGCTGGAGGGGAATGGAACTTGATGAAGGACAATCCATAACTGGAGTTCTGCACAAATTCAACTAATGAATGTTCAATAATTCCTGAGTTAAAACAATGCTATGTCATGCATGGCAAAATATACCCCTTGTCCAACATAGAAATAGCTCTATACGCCTAATGCAAACTATGAGTTTTAAAAAATGACATCAAATTAAATTCATCTATCAAGTTACACTTCAAGGTGTATAAAAATTAAATTAATAAAGCAAAGAATTAAAACTTGTATCTGAAAATCTATACCTGGTACTGTATAATACTGTTTTACTTAAGATCTTACGAACACGTTTATCTTACACTGCTGATTGACTTATGGGTGAGAACACTACCAGCAGCCTTACTTCTGTACTATACCACGACAACTGCCGGGTCCTACCTTATTGAAGGGCTGGGTACAAACAATCTTCACTCTGTCCCACTGTTCACTGACAGCTGTTTTGGAGAATTTCTCTTTACCAAACATGCGCACCATATTTCTGTTAGTATTGTTACGACTGTCCAGTGGATTCATGAAAGATGAGGCCACCAGCAACACCTGTTAAAAGAGAAAATGTCTAATCCGTCATTTTGGCTTGAAAGTTTTTAAGTTAAAAAACAAACATGATGATTTGATGGTCCAGATCAATACATGTACATACATGTAGTACTTCATTTTTTAATTATATCTTACTTTTTATAAAACAAAAATCTACCTCGGTTGACATGTGAAACATTTCATCTTTATTATCTGAGCCTTATTTTTTTCCTATCCAAAGTTACTGGTAAACTTGATGTGCTTGACCAGAACCACCTGGTATTATTGATGTGCTTGACCAGAACCACCTGGTATTATTGATGTGATTGACCAGAACCACCTGGTATTATTGATGTGATTGACCAGAACCTACCTGGTAATCTTGGTGTGATTGACCAGAACCTACCTGGTATTATTGATGTGATTGACCAGAACCTACCTGGTATTAATCTTGGTGTGATTGACCAGAACCAACCTGGTATTCTTGATGTGATTGACCAGATCCTACCTGGTAATCTTGGTGTGATTGACCAGAACCTACCTGACAATCTAGATGTGATTGACCAGAACCTACCTGGTAATCTTGATGTGATTGACCAGAACCAACCTGGTAACCTTGATGTGATTGACCAGAACCTACCTGGTAATCTTGGTGTGATTGACCAGAACCTACCTGGTAATCTTGATGTGATTGACCAGAACCAACCTGGTAATCTTGGTGTGATTGACCAGAACCTACCTGGTAATCCTGATGTGATTGACCAGAACCTACCTTGTAATCGTGATGTGATTGACCAGAACCTACCTGATAATCTTTGTCCTCCTTGGCTGATGATTTTCCAACCAAAACCTCAACAAAAGCTGAGCCTTCATTTCCAACGTCAATGCTGTGGATAAGTGACGCTTTCTCAAACTAATAAAACATAGTAAAGTTTGATAAAAAATATATATAATTTAAAGAAAGAATCGAAACAAATTAATACTACTTTGTATTCTGAATGAAACCTGCTTTCCCAATGACAAGAAATGTGTTTGACTAATAGGGCGTCAACAAATTATACAAATACCTTTGTGGTATGAGTATGTCAAAGCAATGACAAAGACTTTCTATAAATAGCAATGACGACTTGGGCTGAATTTTGATAATAGAGATTTTTATAAAATAAAATTTGTATTGATCAATATCATTTCAATTTGCAAAACATATTGGTGTATTGATAAATTTCCTAATGGTCTGATTATCCTGTAGAAACAATATAATAAGTAATAAAGTTGTATTCTATGAAATGTTGTTGTCAATGTCATAATTGTTTCGTACAAAAGATATAAATTTTCGAAATCATCATAACTATTTGATCTGAAGTAACAAGAAAATGTATTAAGCTGCATCATACATCTCTAATGAAAGAGCTTGCAGAGGCTGGCAGCCCAGTCGACTGAGTCAAGTGTAACATGCTTGGCGGAGACTAGTGGTGATGCATTAAATGTGTCAATTAGATTTAGTTGTCCCTATATCAATGTTGTGACTTCCACTGAGCACAGGTCTACTTCTGCCACATATGTTTTTAAATAGGACGTTGCTTTCAATTTTGAAGGCAGCATGCAGAGTTACTGATACAAGTACTGAAAACTGGGTTGTTCTATGACATCCTTGTACAAACACCTTGTAAAAAATGTCCAAATACAAATGTTTTAATTGTTTTATGATCATGATCTATTAGAAGTGAAAGTACAGACTTGTTTTTAGAAATATGAAAGCAGTGAGAAGCAAGTTGTAATAATAACATTAACTAAGAACGTGTACATATCCTTCTACAATCACGTTACAAAGGTATAGGAAAGGAAATAGATGTCTAGAATGTCATCTCACAACTTGGCTATGGTTTGCATTAATTTTGTAGTGGAACTAGACTGGAAATTGTTGTCCATCTAGAGTTGGGAGGGTCCCAGGTTCAAAACCCGGTCTGGACGTACATTTTTCAGCTCCTACTTTATTTGGTGCCCAACAAAGTATACCAAAAGAAGGTGGTATAGGGTCTTGTGTGTCTTTGGGGTTGAAGATTTGTGAAAGGAGGGAAGAATGTAACAGAACTAGATTGAGTTGATTATCAAGCGACCAGGTAGCTCAGTTGGTAAACTTCCATCTAGAGTTCTAAGGGTCCTGGGTTGGAACCCCTGCAGGCCGTGCAATTTTCCGCTCCTTAGTTGAATTTGAGGAGCAAATATAATTGATTATCAGTAATACCTGTAGGACAGCTGTAGCATGCTTATCAGCTGGAGCTGTTGTCTTCCATTTGTGAGCTCCTTCTGCTTTTAACAGGTTGTCAGCTGGACAGCCCTAAACAAAGGTATTATAGTTTACAGTAATGTTGATCAACCAAAAATGAAATATTAAAAATATATTAGCCTGATTTTTTTCAGCATTCACACCAATATCCTACACTCACGTGATGTATACCCAAATGTTACAGAGATAGATATCTTACAGTACAGGGTCCAAGTAAAATAGAGGCTGAACATTGTTGGTAAACAACATGAAACACATTCAATATTTAGAAGAATACTTATATATACTTTTGTTATCAACCTAAAATCTTCTTTCAAAAACGACTTTGTTTCGTTTTCCTTAAAAAATAAAATCACATGAAAATAGCTCAAAAGACCTATTTCAGATAGGTCAATACCTGCTCAATAGTCAATGCACAGATGCAATGCAAGAAGCCAGACGAAAATGTCTGTGCTTTCACTGAAGTGTTACCTTGTCAGCACTGCTATAGGATACCACATGTTGCACTTTAATTTCAGGCATGGCGTCTTCGTGTTGTATGGAGCAAATGTTTTTGTGTTGAACCCGAATGGTTAAGTCAGCATTTCATTTGTTTTGTTTACTTCAGATCGAAAATGCCGGTGCAATAATAGGAGTCTCGCACTTGGTAAAGACAGGATTTTTCATTGGTGGAAACTGAAGTTTTCTAATATTAAACAGGAAATCGATTACGGACATCTTTTACGGATTGCCTTTTTTCTATATCAGTTTAAACAGTAAACATTTTACACAACATTCCAACAAAGTTATAGAGTACATAAAATCTAAGAGGGATTGAAAAACAAGCTTTTTTGAAAGTTCAACTTTAGAATCAGTTGAAACTTTTGAGAAAAATATTTGAGAAAAATATCTAAAATGTGGTGAAAAAAGTTGCAAATTCTTGGGGGAAAACGTATGTTGAAAAGAGCTATTAAATTTGAACAGAAATCTATATATTTTTGTGAAATACGTCGCTGCCAGATGGACTGACACGCGCGAGACTTGTTAGCTTCACCGGCAGAATCAAGATCCGGATTTTTTATACCATCAAATCATTTGTTATTTTAAATTATTAACGCCTTTTTATTTCAGAAACACAGGTTTTGAACCAATAAAATGTATAACTACGACAGAAGTTTTCTTTAGCATAAAATAATTCCTATTTAAAGAACTATAATGTTCCCTTAAATATTTGAATGATTTCCTCCTAAATAGCAATCCCGCACCTTTGTTTACAACCTGCAGCAGGAACATCAGCTCTGATTTCTGCTTGTCTCGCAGTATGATCTTAGAATAGACATCCTTATATTTAAAAACTATTCAACACAAATAAGGTAAGAAGGTAGTTCTCAGAATATGTATTTGAAATTGGAAGAATTAAACGAATTACTTGCGCTTGATCGGCCTACACTGGTTAGACTATGATATCAGATATGTAATAAACGAGCACCTGCCAAACGTATTCCCTTAATTAGCCCCCCCCCCCTCCCATTACGTGCAGACGTTACAAAATCTGTCTATGATGAAGTTACCTGTGAAATCAGACAAATCATGTCATAGGGACATTTTTAACCCATTGGCACCTTATGATGCATTTGAACTGCTCCTTATCAATCGTTGGAACACGAGGAAATAGCAGAAAGCTGTTCAAGAGGAGAACAAATAAGGCCATATACAGTAACTTCTTTAGCTGTAGAGGTGTGGAACAGTCTACCCGATAATGTGGTCAATTCTCCAACTGTGGACACATTTAAGAACAGAACAAAATTCCGCGTAAGTTGTTATTCCTGACAATAGTAGGTCTATCTATACGCACCGGAAGTGAAAAGTGTTTTTAACAAGTATTATAACATATATTCAAACGCGCCATAAGAAGCTCACAGCTTTCAATCGGCGTCATCGCTAATATGAACTATATGAACTTGGTGTGAATTTCCCTCCGGGGAATATATTGTTCACCGTGTATCTAGAGCATGGTAAAAGACTTTTAGTTCCCCAGCAGTACAATCCATAATCTTGGTTTCGAACGAACGCGGTTAACATACCAAACCCACTTCTTGAAATGATGAGTATATCGCACTCGACCATTATATAGAAATCAAGCACCTGCTTCAAAAATCCCTCGCGCGGATCATGCATACCTGGTAGGTCAATATGTGTTATATTTCCTGCAGTGTCTATCATTCTTTCAGGGTAACGTTCCTTAGCTGAAGCCTTTACACTGTCTGTGTCAGAAGCAACAAACAAGTCATACTCATCCTTGTTTAAGGTGTCGAAAAAGTTCCATAGAATGTCCAGTTGTAAATTTAATCCAGGTCGCTCTCTGTCTAGCGGCATGTTTGGGTTACGCCCAACACGTACATGGGCACATGCTACCTTCTTACGCTTTCGCTTTGTTTTATATTGATTGTTCAATTCGCGAATAGTCACAGTTGAGGGTTTAAACAGAAAATTAAATACATCTTTGTAAATATCGACGTGGTGATATCTTGTTAGCCATGGTATGTCATTTCCTATATGTGGTCTTTTTCTGAAGTAATTTATAAAATCCCAGTTCATACGGAGAAAAGCCACGTCGTCCTTGAAGTAACTGTTTAAGTCATCGCCTCTGATGTTTTTTACTTTATTTGCAAAAGTAAAATCTGGTAAATATTGGAACGAACTTGTTCTATTTAAAAGGATAGAGGAGTTATATTGCCAGTCGAAGTGGGCTGGTGTGACATAATCTTGAAGTAAACACGGTGTGTCAAAGTTGATAAGAAAATGCCGTTTTGTCAGTATTGATATGATAAAGGTGGTCATTATACCAGCTATTCTATCAGACCAGCCGCCACAAAGTCCCTTACGGGCATTGGAACAGTCGTAAACAATGTATTTCGTTCCCTGTCCACTATAATTCGTCAGCACCTTGTTTTCACGCTGACATGCTATCAATGGACGATTTCTCGAATCAGCTGCTGAATTTCGATTCTGCAGGTCATGGAACAAAGTAACGTTCCTGATTGAAAATGTGAAATAGAATCCCAGTATTGACACCACGACAGCAAGCACTAATGATAGGAACATCAGAAAATGGCGCTGAAACATGAATTATTCATTGTTTAGAAGAGAACAACGAGGTAATTTATTCATATTCAAGAAAAGTTGCAGGATTTGAAACAATTAAGAGGCTGATGATTTGTGTGGCCTGCACTGACCAATTCAAATTACATAATAATAAAATACAAGTGCCTCAAACATGTACTTTTAGCCAACAATCCTCCCGTCCTTAAACGAAATTTGTTAGCGCTATTCCTCAGCAATAATAAGATGAATCTTCTTCATATTTATATGTGTTTTGCTCATGGGCCGTCGATGTGCATATTGAATCATGGTACTAGATGGACGACAGGTAGCATTTTTGAATTTTGAGTGTTAAAGTTTGATAATGCTTTTTTTAAGAAAGCACTAAAGGGACCTTACTCATATTCCACATCCTCCGTTTTTAAGCATACTGAATTATGGGATAGATCAGAAGATCAAGATGGCCGACGACCAGTGGACAAACAGTTCTATTTCTCAGACATGGCATGAGAGGCCTTTCTAAAAGTTCAAGTGGATGTTTCCAACAGTGATTAGTTGTGCATATTGAATTTCGGGACCGATCAGTATAGTAAAATGGCCGTCAAGCCGCCATCTTAAATTTTGAGGGTTACATTTTACTAGGGCAAGGGTTACATTTTACCAGGGCAATTTCTCAGAAAGTACTTGAGGGATCCTTTTCAATTTTCATATGTAAGTTTCTCGGTAGCCATTGGTTGTGTATATGTAATTCATTATATGATGATCGGTTGATTGGAATAGAGACAGCCATCTTGATATTTGGGAGGGAAAGTGTGTTATCGCTTTTTTTAGAAGTACTTCAAAGGTACTACACAGGTTTCAAATTTCAAATTGAAGTTCCCCTTGTTACACATTAAATAATGTATGTTAGTGAAGGTATGAGCAAAAGTTATCACAATATGTGCTAATCACACAGATAGGAGAAACGAGAACGAAAGATCAATTTTACAGATCTTACGATGGTGGGCGCAAAAACCTAAACTAAAAGCAATAGTCTAGTCACCCTATGATAAACCTCAAACTAGGTTGGTTTATACTGTGTAACAGAAAAAAAATCTACAAAAATCAACCCATATTTTTTTAATTTGTAAATTAAACCATCATGCCAGACCCTGTCAAAAGCTTTGCTGATGTCACAAAATAT
>JAUMHH010228573.1:0-11802 GCA_032359455.1 Chlamys rubida
TCTCACAAACCAATGACGTAACAATCAATACCTGCTCTCAAGAGAAGATAACTCTGCAATACGCAAAGACGGAATACTTGAAAGTTACACTCAAGCTAGCTGTTCAAAGAAAATGTAATTTGGACGAAAAAAATACCCGAATTCATTTTTCATACGCATCACCGTATGGAAAAAAATGTTTAAAGTTTTGTCCTAAGATAAATTTTAAGAGAACAAATTATTTAACTTGAGGTGCGTACGTTCACACAGTTCATGTTTTCTTACTTGAAAGCTACACTCAAGCTAGCTGTTCAAAGCAAATGAGATTTGGACGAAAAAATTACCTGAATTCCTTTTTATAATTTTTCCACCTACATATGTATAATATATTATTGGAGAGGGCTTCTAAAAATGTTAAACCACTGTATAAACTTCATTAACTATATATAACAACTTAAACATTTATCAAATCAAACATGCCACAGATTCTATTTTTTTTTTATTTATCCAAATATTCTAGGATTAAAATTGAACTGAGCTTATTGAAGATAGAAAGAAAATTTATGTAAATAAACACAATAGAAAATAGGATTTATACAAATACCTTACAAAAATCACAATTTGTGAAAATTTTTGAAGATAATTTTATATCACATTTCAAATTTTTGGACTTGATTTCTGATTTTCTGATGTGTTGGTAGCTTAACAGTGATTTTGGTGAGATAAAATGTCAAATTCTACAAACGTGTGGAATTCACGATTTCCGTGCAAGTAATATCAAAGTAACCTTGTCTGACCGCACAAAAAGGCAAGGCAATGTATGTACATCAAGGCAATGTATGTACATCAAGGCAATGTATGTACACCAAGGCAATGTATGTACATCAAGGCAATGTGTGTATATCAAGGTACACCAAGGCAATGTATGTACATCAAGGCAATGTATGTACATCAAGGTACACCAAGGCAATGTGTGTACATCAAGGCAATGTATGTACATCAAGGCAATGTATGTACATCAAGGTACACCAAGGCAATGTATGTACATCAAGGCAATGTATGTACATCAAGGCAATGTGTGTACATCAAGGCAATGTATGTACATCAAGGCAATGTGTGTACATCAACATATAGAACAGTGAACGCAGCAATGCAGTTTTTTGCACATGTGAGTAAAAAGAAAGTGAACTTGACAGTGAAACACAGAGGACTCCGTTGTTGAAAGCTGAGTGATGAGTGAGGGTAACAATGTAGCTAATGGCACATCATAAGAAAATTCTGAATTTTCATAAAACATATGATTAAATAGCAATTTGTTTTTTATCAGATTTTCAGACGTACAACACAACAAAAAGAAAAACATTTTTTTTTTTTTTTTTTTTTAAATCTGTTTGAAAATTGTAGTACCTAAATATAAATCAACCTACCTTTTTTTCTAATCAATGTGACATATTACACATAGAAAATGTTAACTGTGCCCCGTTCAGCAAACAACTGTTTGAACGCGGGAGCCTCGGTGACTAACATGACACTGGTGCAATAATTGGTAATAAAGATTGACCACTAACCCGTACCGGTACTTGTGCGAGGGCGGGGTGGTGGATAAGTGCCGCTGTTTGGTGTATAGTGGCCGCGGCGGCAGCACTCTGCGACAAGTCAGGATAGGCCGCTAAATGATGCGGCGCCCATGCCTCAGGTGCGCTGGGGAAAAACGTAGCTGTTCCTAACTCTTCTGTAAGTGGAGGGAGAAAGAGAGGCACACGTGATTTCAATGCTAGTCTGGAATATTTCCTGGTGAGAGAGTTTTGTACACAAACCGGGACCACAAGGAAGGAAAGTTTACTACACACTGCAAAACATGTCCACAAACTTCATAATTTTTGTTTAATTTGAAAAAAAAAAAAAAAATGTCCTGTTTTATTTTGCCAAAAACAGGATATCCTTGTGCTATTTCCATCATCTTCCACATGTAATATTTGTTTTTATTTAATGGGAAAACTTGTCATACATTTCTTTTTCTGGATCTATTTCCTGTTGTTTGATTTACAATTGAAATTGTAGCTATGTAATTTTATATGTTAGTTCTCTTTGAACACATTTTCCTATTAAATATGACACAGAGAGATACCACAAATGACTTGTTAGTGCATTGCGATTATTGATAACATTGTGACTAATTCTCTAAGAAATGAACAGGTTTTGCAGCATGAAAAAGTCCCTTTACCATCAGTGTGTCTGTGTGAATTCTATAATAACACATTGTGACTATGGAAACAGAAAAACAATAGTTTTTCTATTCCCCAAATAACCTGTCCCTTCAAAATCAATGAACTGACCCATCAATATGGAGCAGATAGTCCACTGTAGGAGCTGGAGGGTGAACAGGTTAAATGTTTAGAGCTATGTGATTGGTCAGTCTGCAAGCCAACTTGTGCTGGGGAGTGACAGTATATGGTAAGTTGGTCTGAAGTTCAAAGGTCAAAAGTCATGCATTTTGTTATTGCAGTCCAAACATAGAATTTCTTTTCATTTATATTTTCCGAGAAACAATTAAAAATATCAAAATCCTTATCAATAATGTAACTTAAATTCATCATTTTAATTGCTTAGAAAGTTTTGTTTTGGTAATTGCCTCTGATAAGTTAATTTTTACATTCCAGTGACAAATGTTAGTCTTTGAGCCTGACCAATAGCAGTTATTTCAATTAATCAAGATTCTGTGAACATAAATATTTAAATCAGCTAAACCTGATTTATCGGAATCTTGAAATCCAACGCTCATGTGGAATAATCAAAGTCAATGTCGAGGCCGGAGGTTCAGAGTTGAAAAAAATCAGAGAAGAGGGTGAAAAGGTCTACAGGGCCTGTATCGGATATAACTCTCAGGAAGCAACGAACCATGCAGATGTATGAAAAGCATTACATTGCACTGAAATAAACCCCGTGAGTTGGTAGAGTCTAAAGGTGCAGGTTTTTAGCGTAAGTTGTTGGTGCGAGTTGCTACAACATCGGTAGGGTTATTTATAGAAGAGAAGTTCGTAACCAGCACCGGTTTCCAAAGTCGGGGGCCAAAAACCCTAGGCTGCTGATCACATGGGGTCAAAGTTCAAAGGTCGCTGATCTGTTTCACCAGGTTCTCTGATTGACTCTGAGTCTACATTGAAATGTTAAAAAAGAAAAACATTCTGATGATCATTCTGGTTTTGCTGTTAAAAGTAGCACTGAAGTAGCAAAAATATACAACAGATTAATAACAGAAACACTAAATTCATTTAATGTTTCGAAAAAATAATTATATTGTACAAATCCTATCAGATTTGTTTATAGACAATCATGTCTAGAATACTACTTTTACTTGATAAGGAAATGCTAATTGTTCAATTAACCAGTATTTATCGTTTTATTATGAAGTTCACAGTGATGTATAGAAATATGTATTCATATTCAAATCTATAACAGTTGACAAGAAAAGGTTTCAAACTTTTACCAAAATCGTAAGTGGTGCATCGTTATATTGTTTTTTTCCCAAATCATTGATGGTGCTGAGCATTTTTTTTTAAAGAAATCAGTGATTGTGCCTTACATTTCATTTGTAAATCATTGATTGTGAACAAAGTTTTTTTTTTAAGTCACTGATAATGTTAGCACTTGTTTTCTCCAAAATATTTGATGATCCTTGATATTTTTTTTTTCTTTTTTAAAAGAAAAGTCACTGATTGTGCTAACTTTTGTTTTGAAGTCACTGATGTTGCTGCTTTACTTTTTGTTTTGATGTCACTGATGTTGCTTTACTTTTTGTTTTGATGTCACTGATGGTGCTTTACTTTTTGTTTTGATGTCACTGATGGTGCATAACTTTTGTTTTGATGTCACTGATGTTGCTTTACTTTTTGTTTTGAAGTCACTGATGGTGCTTTACTTTTTGTTTTGAAGTCACTGATGTTGCTTTACTTTTGTTTTGATGTCACTGATGTTGCTTTACTTTTTGTTTTGAAGTCACTGATGTTGCTTTACTTTTTGTTTTGAAGTCACTGATGTTGCTTTACTTTTTGTTTTGAAGTCACTGATGGTGCTTAACACAACACAAAACAACACAACACCTCAGTGGAATTTTGTGATGTAGTGAATCTATTGCTGCCGTTTTTTGTTCCTTTTGTTCCAATATTCCTTTTATACCTCAAAGAAAATCTTCCTGGCTTCATAATATGAAACCTTTGTTAACATTTGGTTTAACCTAAATTCTGAACATGAATATGTAGGCGCAAATTGAAATATAAGGAAGACAAATAATTTGTCTCAGAATAATCAGAGGGTGAAGTGATACACTAAAACAGTCACAAGCAAAGCCGGAGAATCAGTGGGTCTGAACAAAGCTGAAACTGATGTCCATACCAGCCAATGTTGTAGATTGTTGTGAGAGGACACTATAAATAGAGATGTATTCAAGAAAATTAAATTTAAAAAGTACTGACAAGTCCAGTATTTGATAAGATAATTACATAAAATGTATAGCATTAAGCTGTTATAAGTAATCTATCAATTAAATGGTGGGGAATTTTTTGATTTTGAAAATTAAAAAAAAAAGTGCGAAATATTAGGACTCTTCCTCTAAAATGAAGTGGATTTGGCAATTATGGATTTTTTTTAACCCAAAATAGTAATAAAATTCATCATTTAACCCATTTCTAGTAAAGAAATTCAATATTTTTTTTTACACAAATGATTTTGTCCCCAACTAGAAGCCCATATATTTACAAGTATTACATATTTTTTTTGTTTAAATAATTTGCTGCCACCTGTCCATATGTCAGTGCTAGATAACCTTTATCTTACACAGACTCGATGTAAGTGATATATATCAGATTTTACAATTCTCCTGCTTTGCTTTGTTTTCTGTCAAATCCGTTTCCTCACTTCTAACATGAGTCACCTACTTGCTAAAGTTATTTGTCCTACAAGAAAAATAAATCCAGTCGTTCTGTTAAAGTCCGAGGAAAACTTTGGAGTAATATTATAATTACAATTATAACATAACAGATGAGAAGAAAGTACATTTCAGAAAAGTACATTTCAGAAATGTCAGTCCTCCATCTCCATAAAACGACATCAGTTCTGATCAACCTATACACACTCCGGAAATATTTCTCTCAAAATTACACATTAAAACTGAAAATAATTGTTTTGTCAATCAAAAGGACACGGATTAAAGCACAGGAGACAAACATAAATTATATAAGGTAATACAGCTTGATTAATATGTGTATAGATATAAATATTTAATGAGCAAATAAGTTCATAAACAAAATTGAAATTGGCTGCGAAATATGATTGAAAATGTGGAGGATTGCAAGTGGGCCGTGCTTTAAAGTGGTGCCACCATATTGGATGTGGGCTAGAATGCCGTACAGATGTGTTATAGTATTTTAAGCACGGTATATTGATACACTGAAGATGTGATAGGTACACAAAAGGACTTCCGTCCCATGAAAGCATTTAAAATTTTGTGTGTCGCAGCAAAAATAAGATATAAGAATATAAGAATTTGATGGACAGGAAGGGTTGTGTCAGTAAAACTTTGATAAATGAAGTTTGACAAAAAGCATTTTGAAAGTATGACTCGATAAAAGAGATGTGGAAAGAAGACTTTGATTGACATAGGTGGGTGTGGCTAAGAGTTTTGATTGACGTAGGTGGGTGTGGCTAAGAACTTTGATTGACATATATACAGGTGTTGCTATGGAAACTTACGTCCTGTGATTGGGTGGATCAGTGTGGGGTGTGTGGCCGCTGGCTGTGGACTCTGTTGCTTAGGCTTGGTGACTTTCGTATTGCTCTTTGCAAACTCTAACCTCAACAGCTGTGGAAGGTCAAGGTCGAATCGGACACCCTGAATACAATTTCATCAAACACTTGTTAAATATCATATGAAAATCATCAAAATTATTAAAAATTGAGAGTTGTAAGGAACATATAAAGAGGTCAAACTAAGCCAAAATTACTGAGAAATTAAAACAATTGCCTCCATGGATCCAATGTGAACATATTGTGGTATTACTGAGTAATTATTTCAGTGGAATGACAATCTGCCTATCATCAAATCGCTGTCCATTGTGTGTTTTGAATTAAAACAAATAGAAGACATCTGGAACAAAATATAGCAAATATTATTTCTATTTTATTATTCAAAGGACATAATTCGAAAAGAAATTCAAGGGAGATAAGTGTATCAAGGGGAGATAACTCACCTGTAAATCGGCCTTCGCTGCTTCAGCAGCTTTCCTTGTGGTGAATGTAACAAATCCTACAGGCTAAAAAAGTACAGTAAAAAGGTCAATCACGGGTTCACATGCATATTTATCTCATTGTCACAAGGAAGGTTCATTAACTCAATCACCCCTGAAATTCCATAATGAACTATTCCAACCTTTGAATTGGAAGAGTTCAAATGTGTCTTCAGAGGTAAATAAGTTAAATAAATTCTGATGAATATTTACTAATGATTAGATTAGTCCTAAATAGTCAGTTCTATCATATATTTGGTATATTCCAACGAAATGAATCGTTTCTTAACTTTCAACATGAAGACTTACAATTTCCTTTACAGGTAAGCAACAAAGACATCTGTCTCCAAACAGGACAACACCATAGGACAACTTAAGAACGTCAAAGATGTACATGTACCTCGACAAATTGACAATTAATCCAATTAGACAACAAAAAAGAAGGAAGAGCAACACAATCTTCACAACAAACAGAGGAAACTTATTTGATGTAAAAGAAGATGAAACACTCGGAGGAAATAACAGACGTATAAGTAAATCAGATCTGATTCCATTCCCTAGACACCAAAGGTTTCACAGACAGAAAAGAAACTTTCTCTGGGGTTATAAACTAGAAGTAAAATCACAATTTACAGTTTCGAAATTAATTACAAAACAAATGTAAAATAAAATGATAAATGTTTATTAAAAGATTTAAAATATTTCTTATCCATCACTGAAAAAAAAAGAGTTCAGCATAAATTAACACACTGTAGGCCAACTCTACCAAACCATATCTCCACGTTAACATCATGACCAAGACCGTCTACCTCCCAAACGTTCCATTCCCGGTTAACTCATTCACCCCTGATTCAGACACATTTGAACTCTTCCAATTCAAAGGTTGGAATAGTTCATTACGAAATTTCAGGGGTGAATGAGTTAATACAGATATTTCAGCACATTTCCATACAGATAAATATAGTAACAGGTTATCGTAATGTGTTACACACTTCTAAAAACAGAACATAAATAAATATAGTTTATATAAGATAGAGTTTTTTCTAGTGATGTCATGGTTACCAGTGATGTTTCAGTAAAACACAGAATACTTCTTTGTTGTGGTCAAATAAATGTTGTTTGAAACTCTTAATGATTAATTTCACAGTTTGATTCAAGTAATTCCCTAGCATACTTGTCAAATACTATAATAATGTTATGAAATTTCTCTTGTCGTTTTTTTTGACGATTTTAAGTACTGAACAATTCAGCTTCAAAAAGGGAAATTAAAAAAAAAAGACACTTTGTTGTGTTAATTTTGAATTCACTAAATTGAAATTAGCACTAACGATCCGGCTAACGAGTGTAACCTGATTGAAGCTGGTATTACGACACGACGAGAATTGACACACACGTAAATTATAGAGCAGGAAATATAGAAGTTAGTTATTCCAAGCACATCTAGCTGAATCTACTAGATCATCCGACATCAATAATCCGTCACAATGACAGGAGACGTCGGATGCCGCGTCTCCGTCAACGTGATACTTCTGTTCCTTAAATACACCTGTCAATTATGAAGTTAAGCTGTATAAAGCAACAGACTTTTTCCGAGCTACTTCCTCCATTCACGTCTAACCAATATCTAAGGGGCCTCCCGCGGGATACGGGATAACTAATTTTCCTAATCTAATTCTTTGACAATTGCCATAAAGCATTACAAGAACCTGATAGAACCCTATGTGGGTCCCTCATAGGAATTTACAACCTCTCTGCACCCACGTGTAGCCGTCACACCATAATACAATAAACCTCTAAAAGGAAATTTGATTTTTTTATTTGCAATCAAAAATTGTTCACAATTTCAATAATTGAAGAGTTCATTCTGGTTAGAGTACCAAACCTAAAGAGAAGAAAATGTTCAAAATATTTAAATTTCAATTTGATTTGTTAAAACTTAAATAATAGTTTGGTATTAATAATATTCCTTACAAGCCAAGCGATCTACTGATATACATGTTACAAATGTAGACACAGACGATGAAACAGTTGCCTAATTCAACATCAGGAAATGAAAAATCCGTGAAATATTTGTTTACAATCTTGTAATTTTCTGCTCTACCATTTACCATTTCTAAATTTCTATTAACTCATTCACCCCTGAAGACACATTTGAACTCTTCCAAATCGAAAGTTGGAATAGTTCATTATGAAATTTGAGGGGTGAATGGGTTAATCTGGTTTTCACCCTTTCTGCAATCCTCCACCCCACACAAATTCTCCACCTCTATACTGCAGTAGAACTTTTACCATCTTCTCCTATTACTACCGACTCCAAAGAAAACCCAGGAGAAACTTGATCACGGTGTATAATAACCTTACCCCACATCTACAATCTCCCATTGTGGTATACACATCCCTCACCGTATCCAATCATGTCCTACAGAAACAAGGACACTAACACCAAGACCAAACAACATTGAAAGAAATAAACCAACAGCATTATAATCCGAGACGACACCTCCGCCACATCTCAGCACATAACAGAATAGATGAGGCATGGTCACATGACCAAAGACAAACGAGGCATGGTCACATGACCAGAAACAAATGAAGCATGGTTACCTGACCAAAGACAAACAGGTATGGTCACATGACCAAAGACCATCGAGGCATGGTCACATGACAGAGACAAACGATTGGTATGGTCACATGACCAAAGACCATCGAGGCATGGTCACATGACCAGAAACAAATGAGGCATGGTTACCTGACCAAAGACAAACAGGTATGGTCACATGACCAGAGACAAACGAGGCACCGTCACATGACAGAGACAAACGATTGGCATGGTCACATGACCAGAAACAAATGAGGCATGGTTACCTGACCAAAGACAAACAGGTATGGTCACATGACCAAAGACAAACGAGGCACCGTCACATGACAGAGACAAACGATTGGCATGGTCACATGACCAGAGACAAATGTGGCATGAAAGAGGCATGGTCACATGACCAATGACAAATGAGGTATGGTCACATGACTTTAAAAGACAAAGCTTTAATGATAAAATTAACAAATAAGACAGACAGCGTGTGCCTTTCTCTACTTTTAATCTGATCATAAAAGAAACTGATTTGACATGAATGAAATATGCAAGATACAAAAGATGAAATTTACCTACAAGAACTATCTATAGCCCTATACATTGTATTCCTAATATAAATAAGAGGATGCTGAATTGTACCATTAAACTCTTTAAAACATGATACCAGAAACAGATGTAGCACACTTTAGCACACAGGACTGGACAAATGACATATATAAATGATTTCAACAGACACAGCAACGTACAATGACACACATTTTTTCGGTTAGAAATCAACATTAGTGCTTGGTGATTGGTGAACTGCGTACTTACAGAAGTGTTTTTGCCATTTTTATTGGTGACCTTCAATAAGGAGTTCTCGTACCCCTGAAACAATAACAGTAGTGAGACGTACACACAACGTGCAGTGATGTTTTAGTGGCGCCATCTAGTGACCACGCCAGATTTACAGTGAATGTTAATTGTTAGTTCCGTCTAATGTACAATGATGCCATTCCTAGGTCTTAGCTTCTATAGGCCAGCAATATCTACATGCAATCAACGGCGTCCAATATCTCACAAGTCTCAACAACATTCAAACCAGGCAAGAGATTCTTTCTTTGGAGACGGATGAAGGGAGATAACTATTGTTTTTTAATCAACTTTTAGATTTTTCATTTACAATCAAACATATTATGGTAGACAGTTTTTTTCATTTGCATTTAGAATAAAATATTGAAGTTTTTCTTATCAGAACAAGAAAGGAATTCATTGAAATGATATTATTCCTCTTTTTTCATCTGTATTTTTACCACTTACATGTTTTTAAAACACAATATGAAAAACTTAATAAAATTGTTCTTTAAAATTACCAAAAAATAAGACCATCTCTTTGCCAGGCCATGTTGCAGAGACTTGGAATATCCATGGAACTTGGTAGTACCAAAATATATAAAGTAGTGATGTTAGCCAACAAACAATGGTGAGTTGCCATGGCGATGACCTGGTGAGAAACAACCATACAGCAACCATGGCCTTGTCTCCAAGCAAAGTGGAAAGACACAATATGGCATTCAGATTGCCATGGCAACTGGATCCGCTAGTTTGGTGAAAGTGCTGTCAAAAGTAGAAATTAAGCCATATTTGTTGCTATGGCGATGACACTTACATTACTTACTGCATTATTTTTGCCAGGTTTTCCCATCACCTTTAACAAAGCATTTTCGTAACCCTGGAAACAATAAAGACTACCACCAATCAGAATTAAGTACATATATACACCGCACACCACGACTTTGCATGTGCATTTAAGTTCTGCTCTAAAAAATTAATCAATTAATGAATTAATACGACATACACTATAAAGCAACAGTGTGGGAAAAAATGATAAATTAATTACCCATCCATGAAATAAAGCTTTCTCCAACTTCAATTCAGCTTTTTATTTCCCATTATTAGATAAACCAACAAAATATGTAATTTGGCTTTTCCTAGCTTTGATAAAGATAAAGAGTTTGATGAAAAAACATAAGACCATTTTTCTTTTCATCAAAAGTGGAGAATGCAACATTTTGTGTAAAATAGAAATATTAATGAAGACACTAGATTAGGGAAAACATTGTTTTTGTTTCCTGTGCAACAATTAAAGCAACTTTAATAGATATAACTTTTACCAATTCCATGAAAGCATTTAGATATAAGGTTCTTATTTTAATGTGCAGGTGCTTTTTTTGTGTTCTGCCACCTCAAAGTCATTGAGATTCAAGGGGAGTTACTCCCCTTACATAGTAAAATGCATTTTGAACCTGTAATGTTTGACAATGTAATAAGTTTAAATTTCTAGATGAAAACAATCAAATAAATATCTACAGATGTAATTCATAGATACATAACATGCATGCAATCTTTATCACAGTACTGCTTGAACATTTCTATACATATCAAGAACAGCCAGGCCCCCGAGTTTTTCGATTAAAAGTTTTATTTAAGATCAAGTTTGATACATCTGACGATGTTTTAGATCTTGTTTTGATAACCTAAAGATCTATAAGTAGGTTTTGTAGTTTTAGCAAAAGGAACTCAAAACTTCTCAAAATAAATATTTTATCTAAGACATTTATTTACAACTTTAAATTAATTTTACATATACAGTGTACTTGTATCACACAATTCAGTTCATAAAATGTCTGTTTAATTTAAAATGAAACTAAGTCTTCTTGAGACAGTGGGACAAATTTAATGTCCTATTAATCTATACGGAAATATTACGGATATATATCTTTATTATTCTTTGTTATATAGAAACTTTTGATGTGAAATACGGAAAACTTAGCACCTTAATAATATACTGCTTTTTATGACAGAAAACCTGATGTTTACTTAAGTTATTCTGTATATATAAATATAAACTTTATTTATTTTACAACAATTATGAAACAAGTTATTTCAACTTATATTAATCACTCTTGTTGG
>JAUMHH010228584.1:0-11802 GCA_032359455.1 Chlamys rubida
ATATTAGCACTGGGAATAGCAAATCGATTTACATCGGCGTTACAGAAAATTCCTTCAAAGATCGTCTATACAAACATCGTAATTCATTTAAATACGAGAGCAAAATCAATTCAACTGAGCTATCAAAGCACATATGGGA
Source organism: Chlamys rubida (assembly GCA_032359455.1). Taxonomy (NCBI): domain Eukaryota; kingdom Metazoa; phylum Mollusca; class Bivalvia; order Pectinida; family Pectinidae; genus Chlamys; species Chlamys rubida. Next base: position 140 of record JAUMHH010228584.1, read on the forward strand.
ATTGAAGAAAAAAGGAATTCCTAATCCTACTATAAAATGGTCGATTATAGACTCTTCAAAACCATATGTCAATGGATCAAAAAAATGCAACCTTTGTCTGACTGAAAAATTCCATATTATCAATTCGCCGTTAAAACTATTGAACAAAAGATCTGAAATCGTGTCAAAGTGTAGGCACGAGAACAAATACTACTATAACAATTACAGAAAATCCCGCCTGACATTCTTTGAATAATACTTTGTAATTTTGTCACTTCTGAATAGATAATTTATTTATGATTTATCTTGCATATATCCTGTATATATGATACGGTTTGTTTATATTTTAGTTATAGTTTGTTTTGATGTTCATGCCTGACGATCGCCTCTTGGCGTGAAACTCAGAGTAGTAGTATGTTCTCTTGATATCATAATTTAATACTATAATATATATATTAGGTGTTTAGTCCATTATTGGAGATTGTAGCTGGGGCATTGGCACCCCATGCTGCCCTTACGACATCGGCCTCAGGAACTACATATCTACATAATATTCTACCTAAAATAGAAAATAATAATAAATATAGTAGTGTCTATAACTAATGTCACTGAATGGCTTAAAATGACTTAAAGTCATTAATGTCAATTCCATATTTGGACCACTTATACAAATATTTAGTTCGAAAAGGTGTTGGAGAGTCCTTTTTTATCGAACCCTTGATTTAAAAACTTTTTTGACATTGCTTTGACGTCTTTTGAAAACGACTTTGCATCTAAATTTATGTCACAGAATCGCACTAGTTGCGACATGTAGACACCATATGCAGCCGAATACGGTATATTACCATTCAGGTGTGGATAGTTCGATATAACGAAATCGAAATCATTACGTTTATCATACGACACATAACGAAATTTACCACGAAACACTGAAATTCGGAGATCGAGAAAAGTAGATACGCAAGTTGAAATGTTGGTATTTTTCAAAACCATCTCAGGAGGATATATCTTTTCGAAATGTTTTTTGAATGTGCCACCATCGTTTATAGCCGCACAATCATCTTGGTATCTAAAGGTATGGGCTAATTTTTTGGCTTCTTCAACATGTCCTTGATTTATCAGGAGTTGTAGATATTCGTATTCATAGACATGTAAGAAGATATTTGCTAAAAAAGGTGCACAATTAGTTCCCATAGGAATGCCAATAACTTGTCTATACACTATCCCATGATAAACTATGTAGCTGTTATCGATAACTACGTTAATAAGGTTGCAAAGTTCATCACTGTCTAGACCAATGTTAGCATTACTACGACTTTTACTGAAGTATGCCGTATTACTTTTATCAGAGCAACAGATGTAGTTAGCTGCTTTAGAGCTATGCTTAACACAATTATACAACCTTTTAACAAATGCAGCCATTTTATCTTTCAGTTTATTATGGGGAATTTTTGTGTACAAGGTAGAGAAATCCCATGTTGTTACTTCCCTTTTGTGATTAGAATATTGGTTGCTACTGTTTATGAAATCTACTACTTTATCTCGGTTATCAATGACGAAAATGCAATTGTCTATTTCCTTGATTTTGTATGACATCGATGATCGTGCAGTGTTCATTAATAGTTTCAGACATTTCATAACATCAATTGATATTTTTGAAAATGCTGTGTTGTTACCTGCCGTGATAAAGCGAAAATTCGTAGGATTTTTGTGCATTTTTGCTGTGGCATACAGATAGGGTAGTTTTTCATTGGGAAGTTTACCTAGGTATCTAGTTTTCAGAGTTTTTACAAATTGGTCTTTGTTATCCGAGATTTCCTCAAATGTGTCAGAGTGCTCAATCTCATCAGAAAGAACAGTCATGTAATATGAGTTATGTCTCCGTAAAGTAAGGTTATGCTCTAATGGCGGGAAAATGTAAAAACAGAATTATTACATTTACAGCTGAAATATAATTCAAAATAAGACAGAAAATTAACAAACGTGTTATATTTCTATTTGGTATAAATCGGTCATAAATTGGATGGTTGTACGATAATTTCCAAGTAATTTGGTTTAACACTCAGATTTTAAACGATCATTCGATTTTGAAGAGAAATGTTGCACAAGTATCAGACTAAATCATTTATATGAAATCATTTGTGTACGAACAAAGAATCTACTGTTACAAACCATCATTTTATTTTGGATCTTATTTGGTTTGTTGTTGTATTTTATTTTGTTTTTGGGTAATCTGATCGCTTCTACTTTTACTGTCTTTTTGCGAGTTGTTTGATCTCACCGACAATAACATTAACAATCATATTTTTAACGTTATAATATTTTTGTTTACAATCAAAATTTGCATCAAAGTTTCGTACTTTCAAAAAACGTGCGTACGATCAAACTGTTGGAAATTTATGTTAGAATGTTAAAAACGTGCTAAAGTTGTTAATTACTCACATTGTAACTTAATTGCACGTGAAAATTCTTTTGAGATGGTTATTTGTAGTGTTACGACGTGTCAGAATACCCTAGGAAATAACAACAAGAGCGGTTTTTGTAGACTCTGTTCAAATAAAAGAAAGAAACGTGACGATGAGGATGAAATTGCTGCGTCTTCTACGTCTGCATTACCCAAAATTGAAGCTCTCACTGATCTTAATAATGGTCCTGTTTCTCCAGATTCTGAATTATCATCGGAAATGTTAGATTCCCCATTGACTCAGTTAACTGTAGCGGGTTTAGCCAACTTGTTAAAATTGTTGTACCAACCCCTCGAGGTGCGATTAAACGATTTTGAAACTGAGTTGGTGACGTTAAAGTCACGAGTTAGTGATATAGAGAAAAAGTCTTCATCGACAGAGACGTCCCTCGAAGCCAAATGTAACATGATAAAAGAACTTGAGAAGAAGGTTAAACTTAATGAGACAATTCACAAACAACATAAAGATATTAAGAAAGTAATCGATAACCACCAGAGCTTTCTTGAGAAAACTGATGCTTTTCGACGGGAAAAAAATGTTGTGGTATTCGGTGTAGAAGAATCTGATGCCTCGAATGACGAAACTGATGTCGTAAAAAGGATTTTGATGAACATAGAATGTCCTAATATCGAACCTGTTAAAGTGATGCGTCTCGGAAAGCCGCTTCCCCCTACCGCAGAACCTAATGAATCTGAACCACGGATTAAGAAACGTCCTCTCTTAGTTATCTTGAATTCTTCGCAACAGAGAAAGCAAGTTTTGGGTAGTTCTTCAAAACTCAAAACACATACCGACGAATTCTTTCATAATATTTATATTAAAAAGGATCAAAGTCCTTGTGAAAGAAAAGAATGGAGTAGACTAAGACAGGCTTTCTCCCGTGAAAAAAGCCGCCCCGAAAATGCTGGATTTGAAGTTAAATTAGATTACCGCCGAAGATGCGTAAAAGTTGGAGATCGTATTGTAGAGCAAGGAAATTTTCGGCGTGGTCCAGAGATGTGATTTTAAAAATAGGTTTTTGGAACATTGGTGCTACTCGAGATAAGCTCGAGTCAAATTTTGTTAGAGATTGGATTTTCAAGCATAATATTGCTGTGATTTCCGAAACGAAAACCCCTGTTCCCCCTTCAGTTCCAGGTTATGTTGCCATTAATAACAGTAAATCCCGTAGGGGTGGTGTTGCCGTTCTTGTTAAACGATGGTTATTTAATCAAGTATGCATGATTGATTTAAACGATGAAGGAGTCGTGTGGTTCGAGCTCTCTAGTCTTCCAGGTATAATTTTTTGTGGTATGTATAACGAGCCTAGTGATTCATCTTACTTTCGTGAGAAAACGTTTGCATCAATTCCAGCTCGATTAGATTCCGGTAAGAGTTTAGTTATTCTTGGTGACTTAAATGCTCGGATTGGCAATGAAGTACATTCGTTAACTACCGACTCCCCAAACTTACACTATGATGTTATTGATGCTACTACCAACAAGAATGGTCGCTCTCTTATTCAAATTTGCTCTGCAAATGATCTGTTTCCCATTAACAACTTACATACCTCAATTCACAATTTTCAAAGCCATCTTACGTACCGCCAAAAACATGTCTGGAAATCAGAAGTAGATCTTTGCGTGGTGTCTAAATCACTTGTTTCTTCAGTATCAATGTTCAAAGTAGATCAGAGCCTTATATTTCCTTCAGACCATGCTCCTGTTAGTGTTACGTTTGACTTCGATAATGGTCATTTACCATTTAAAATGAAAGAATTGCTTTCTCGCTCTCTCGAGCTCGGTTCTTATGATCATTTGTGTTCTACTAAGTGCACGAGCTTGCTACAGCAACCTGTGCTATTTCGAAATGTTGACGAAGATACTTTTGTTAGAAAAATTTCCGAACTCCAGCCTCCTATTCTAGATAATCTAGATAATGTGACTACTGTTTTAAAATGTGTAACGGACTCTATCTATCTTTGTTCTTCAACGAGTAAGCCTCGACGCAGTCACCCATATGCAAACAGGAATTGCGAAGTTAATAGATGGAGGCGAATTTTAGATTGCAACGATAGTAAAACCTTGTGGAAAGGTATTGATTGGAATGGAAAGTTCCGAGAATGGACTCAAGAAGAACGCCCCTCTGAAAGTGCTTTTCAGAATCACCTTGAAAGACTTTTGAATCCTGTGGATATCCAGAATCCAGCTGAGAGACATATTCCTTACGACTTTCCGGACCAGGTATCCCTTGCATCTCTAGATGATCCATTTACCCTCAAAGAATTTTCTCATGTTGTCAATAATCAGCTTAAGAAAGGGTCAGGGTGTGGACCCGATGGGATCTCTCCAGGCGCTCTGACAATTCTTCCGGGTATATGGCTTAACTTGTTACTTATGATTCTGAATTTTCTATTCACTTCTGGGTTATATCCGTTTGATTGGTCTTTATCTAAACTTTCTATGCTGTATAAAAAAGGTCCACTCATGAACTGTGGTAACTATCGTGGCATAAGCATTATGAACAGTTTAGCTAAATGTTATGACTATCTTCTTAACAATCGTCTCATAGAATGGTTTACTCCTTGTCGTGAACAGGCAGGTGCTCAAAAGAAGCGTGGATGTATCGAACATATTGTAACTTTGAGATTGGTAATTGATCGGTGTATGCGGAAGAAATCGTCACTGTTCATTGCTTTCATTGACTTTTCAAAAGCATACGATCGTGTTCCTCGTAGTTATCTGCTTAACCAATTAAAATTACTAGGTTGTGGTAGAATCATGCTCACAGCCATTGCAAGTATGTACCGCATCACGAAATTCTTGTTAGGATTTACACTTGTTTCTGCTTTTCTCGGCGTGAAGCAGGGTTCACCTACTTCATGCTTTCTCTTCATCTTATTTGTTGATGAGCTTGTTAAATTGCTTAAGGCTTCACCGTTGGAGAGCTTCTTACAGTGGCTTCACGTTCTCATGCTAATGGACGACACAGTTATACTCGCTACGTCGCGCGAATCTCTCTGTCGTAAACTCGACATTCTCGTTAGATGGTGCAATAATTCAGGGATGGAGATAAATGAAGATAAAACAAAATTTATGGCGTTTAATTGTCCTCCTACTGATCGTGAAGACATCTTATTGATCTTAAACTCAGGTAATGTCTCTGTATCTCATTGTCTAGAATACACTTATCTCGGAGCCATATTTACGTCCGATGGAAAAATTGATTCCTCAGTAAAAAAACACGCTGTTAGCCGCTCAAACTGCATCAATAAATTCATCCGATTCCTCGATAAGAACAAAAACGCCCCGTACTTAGTCAAGAAACGCGTTTTCGATGCTTGTGTTATGAGTTCATTATTGTACGGCTGTGAAGCATGGCTAAGTGATAAATCTTGGTCTAAAGTTAATATTCTTTACTTAAAGGCATTGAAAATGTTACTAGGTGTACGTAGTAATACAACAAACGATATATGTTTGCTTGAATCTGGCTACCCATCTTTGAATGCCCTTGTGAAATCGAGACAAAAGAAATTCTTCAAAAGGATGATTAGTGAGCGTAATGATATGTTGGATGATCCATTTATACACTCAATCAGAATTACCCGCGCGGACAATTCTTCTCTAATGAATTATATTGACCAGTTAGTTGATAACGAGGAAGACTTTGTTGCTGTTGACATTGATAAAAGAAAGGAATATGTTCGTGCATCCAACCGCACCAAAAGTATTACGTACGTATCCGTTAATCCTACTCTTGATTTACATCCGATATATAATAACTCTCCAATAGATGACGATTACCTTCGTATATCCTTTACAAGATTCCGTTGCTCATCTCACCGTTTACGTATCGAGACCGGTCGTTGGTCTCGAATTGAACCAAATCTTCGACTCTGCCAATGCGGGACCGGTGTTCAATCGGAGAGACATGTCTTGTGTGACTGTCACCTTGTAGATGACATCAAGGTTAAATACGGATGTACCGACATAAATTTCGATACTTTTATGAATACTGATAAAGCCTCATATGAACTCTTGATGTTATCTGAAATCCTTAATAGACTTGAGAGGTAGAACCTCCCAACCCTCCCTTTTTTCCCTATGTGACGTATTTTATTTTTTTGTATTGAATTCTCTGGACCATAAAATTAGTATCTATGTATATTTTTTTTTTATGTGTCAATAAATTTAACTAACTAACTATTATTCTACTTATCAATACGACTTCATCCTTATTGTTTAAATCATAAATTGAAACCATGCCGAACTGCAGTAAATGCAACAAAGGTCAAGCGAGACTGAAAAATGACGGTGATCTGTGTGGTATGTGTTTTAATGAAGTGAATAATGGACAAGTTAAGCGCAAAGAAGTAAATGATAATGGCTCGATCAATCCATCGAATAATGACATTACGAATGATCTATTTGAAAGTTTAAAAATCAACCCAAAACAAAGAGCAAATGATATCACAATCGAACAACAATTGAGCCTATTTCAACACATACTAAGACCAATGGAAAAGTCAATTATTGATATTAATACGAAACTTGAAAATGTTAGCAAGGAATTTAAAACACAAGTTACATCACTTGATAAAAGAATCAAATTTCTTGAGACGGAAAACTGCAAAAAAGATGAAGACAATGCTATTTTAAAAACGACAATAAAAAACCTTCAAAAATCACTAAGCTCAATTGATGCTAAAGAAAGAGCTAATAACGTTATTATCGCTGGTTTATCGGAAGAAAGCATCCAAGTAAATAACGAAAATCTCACTAATGACTTTGATAAAGTAAAATTTATATTCAAATCTATTGCAGTAAACGAAAATCTTGTTCGTGACCCTCTAAATATTTCACGTAATGGTTCTGACAACAATAATGAGAAAAAGAGATTTTTAAAGGTTACTTTTGATAACAACAAGCTTCGCGAGGATGTGATTAAAAACTCACATAATCTTAAAGAGCTAGCTCCTCCTCTGAACAAGGTATTTATTAATCGAGATACCCATCCAGTATATTTAAAAGAACACCAAAGACTACGAAAAAGATTCAATGAAGAAAAGAAACGTCACTCGGACAAAGGAGCGGACTATGTCAAACTGACTAAAGGTACCCTTTATATTAACGGTGAAGAAGTTGATAAAAATGTTTTTTTAAACTAATTCATAAGTGTTTTATCCCTTCTAAAATATTGGATATTTGTGTTTGGAATATTAATGGTGTTAAGAATAAATTTCTTTGTGATGATATTTGCAAACTATTCAACAATAAAGATATATTAGTTTTAATTGAAACACACTTCGGAGTCCGTCAGAAATGTCCGGATAATTTTATACTCGTTGCAAGATCGAAATGTAACTCCAAAAAGAATAAGCCTCGTGGTGGAGTAGCAATATTTAAGAGATGCAACTCACTACTAGATTTTGATGTTATTTCTGACAACCTCCTTGATACAGTTATTGTTAAAATCAAAAACAGCTCTTGTTTATTAGTTGCTACATACATTCCTCCTAATAACTCTTCATACTACTCCGATATCTATTTCGAAAACATTCGTCTGATCATAAACTCATTAAGCTTCAAAAAACAATTGTATCTGATAGGCGATTTTAATTCTAGAATAAGCAATAAGTTCCCCAATCGTGGACTACATTATCTTAGTAACCCAGATGTTATTTTTAATCAAAATGGAAAAAAATTAATTGAACTCCTGAATGAAAACGAAAAAATATTTATCATCAATGGACTTTCACTCGATAATCGTCATCATGACTCAAAAATGACTTGCATTCGAAAAATTGGCTCATCCCAAGTTGATTTGTGTTTATCGAATGATATTGCTTCAATTCAAAAATTCGAGATTATGAACAAATACTTACAATCAGACCATTGTCCACTGGGCTTACAAGTAAAGGTTATCTTTCATGACTGTATGGAAAAAATTAATGAAATTTTACTAGGTTTTAGGAATTATGATCATTATGACACTGGAAAAAAGATAAAAAAAATCATTCAATATTTGTAATCTAAATCTACCCTCTTTACAGCTTAGTTTTGAACAGCTTGGTAATACTCTTTTTAAAAAATATAACAATGCAAATCCAGAAAGAAATAGCATTGAACTTATTGATCATTTTATTGACGACTTAAATACTGGTATGTATAATTCCTGTAAACTCAATAAACGTTCTGCACCTATTGAAAGACGAGTTCCTTTACAGATGAATTGCACCTCCAATAACTTCAATGCCATTGCTAATGCTCATTATGCGAGATATTATCATGTAATGCTTGAAGATAATGTTGTTGAGGCTTTATTTCACAAAAATGAATGGTTATTTTACCTGGATGTTGCATTGTCAAAACAAAAAGAGGAACTAAACAAAATTCAAGAGAATAAATGGAAATTATACCATAAGAAAGATTCAAAACGTCTTTGGAAATTACTTGATTGGAAAGGTGAGGTTAATAGTCAAAAACAAATTTCACATTCTACTATTCACTCGTATTTCAAAAATATTTTTGATGATCGCAGACTGAAGAACTTTCCTAAAATTCAAGATTTTACCCATATATTGAGAAATTATGACTATTTTAACGTTACAACCGATGATGCAATCAATCTCTCAGATATCAACTCAGCTATTAATACAATCGGCAATAGCTCTAGCTTCGATGGTCTTAGCGGAGAATTTTTAAAAATTATTCCTGACAACTTGAAACAAGTCATATGTAACCTATTTCAACTCATATTTGGACATACGTACCCAACACAATGGAGAAACCAATTATTGTTCCCAGTAGCTAAGAAAGGTCATTCTATCTTAAAACCTAAGCTACGTGGTATAGCTATAGGGCCGTTATTAAGCAGGTTATTTGACATTATTATGAACAAGAAACTTTGTAACTGGTACCTTCCGAACAAAGAGCAGGCTGGATTCAGAAAAGGACAAGGCTGTCTTATTCAAATATTTGCTTTATTCATTACAATCTCAATGGCAAATTCCTTAAATAAATCACTATGTATTGGCTTATTGGACTTTGAAAAGGCGTTTGATTTTATGAATAAAAGTATTTTATTAAACGATCTTAAGGAGAAGGCCATAGGTCACAAATTTCTGAAAAATTTATATAATTCTTATGAATACGTTAATTACGTACCAAAAATTGAAAGCAATCTAATGGCTGAACCTATTGTTGCAGAGCATGGAGTAACACAAGGTAAGCACTCATCTTGTAATATATTCTCCTTCTACATCTCTGATATGAACACTTGTATAGATAACAATAACTTCATTTATCCAAATAATCTTCTTCAACTGGCTGACGATGCTCTCATAATGTCTGAGAATATTGATACACTTACTATTTTGTTTGAACGGATTTTTCAATACTGCAATCGAAAATTTATCTTTGTAAATATGGACAAAACCAGATTTTTAGAAATCTGCCGCAGCTCCGCGATAGATTACATTCGTACAACCGATGAGAAGGTCCCACCAGTTGATCGATATGATGGATATAATTGGCTTGGATTTTACCTCTCCCACTCCTCTTCTGTTGAAAGTCTAATCAATTTTAATTACAAAAAGAAAAAAGTTAACATAAGTAAATTCTATGCCTGGCTTCAAATCAATGAACACACACCATTTCCGTTGAAGATCAAAGTATTATACAATTGCATGCTTCCATCTCTTCTCTACAGCTGTGAAACGTGGGGACCGATTGACTTTTTAGCAAATGAACTACTTTGTATTGAGAGGAATGCACTAAAATCTATTCTGGGCATAAAAAAAGGTACAACGGAAGATATAATCTACACTGAAATAAATAGATGCAATATTATTGAGTTTATAAAACTACGTCAATTCAATTTCTTCCAAAAATTTAAGCGACTAAGGAACGAAGAATCCTCTGCAAAATGCATTTTTGAAAAATACTTCAACCTCGACATTGACAGCAAGCCTTTCTTGGAATATTATATCAATCTTGATATCAAAGACTTCTCTGAAAATATGCAATTAAGAAAGAATCGTATTCTTGCTTCAAACAATACAACGCAGATAAGATACCGTAACCTTTTTAATTGTCGTTTTAATGAAATCATTTATAACTCTTTAATTAATGACAAATATCGTATGATGATCACCCGATGGCGTTTATCTTGTCATAAATTAAGAATCGAAACAGGAAGATACGCTATTCCTTTTATACCACGTGACCAACGTCTGTGTGTACTATGTAAGACAATTGAAGACGAAACTCACTCGCTATTTATCTGCATGGCTCACAATAAAATCAGACGAAAGTACAAAGATCTATTGGACAAGTATTCATCTATCAACACATTATTAGACCCCAAAAATGAAAATGACATTATCTTAATTGCTAAGTTCATCACAGAAGTGGAAGAAAACATGAAGAAGCTGAAAATGCTGAACTAAAAAAAAAAAAGAAGAAAAAAAATGTGAAAAAATGTGAAAAAGAAAATTCCATATCTATCTCGCTCGTGACTTTTTTCATAGATCTACTTTCTTTTCTGTTACTTTTTGTTAAATTTTTTTATAGTTATTTAAACTTTTTGGTCTGTTTACTAATTTAATCATTTCACTATTATCTTGTAAAAATGTATGAGAACGGACAATAATAATAATAATAATACTCATGTTAAAGTTATGAATAAGAAAATAGCAACTTCACTTATCGAAAACACCAAGAAATTTGCTTTCCTCCTTTGATCTGAAGTTCCCTAAACTAGCTGATATAGAAGCAAAATTAAGTTTTCTAAGTTGTCGTGGACCAGTGTCCGCTCGTCGAATAAATTCTTTCTTCTTTTCAAATATTTCATGTGCTAAAATATCTGGGACAAGATTTTCCATAACGACGTGCAGAGGAGGAAGATTAAACCTGAGAAAAATCTCTTTTGCGAAATTTGATGGGTCAAGTCCTCGTCCAGAAGAAGTTGCCATATTCATTATAGACCCAATACTTCCGCATACAGCTTCAGAAAAAGATTTTCCCTGCACAAACTGAAAAAAATCTATAAATAATTCAGTATCTTTGGTTGTTTTATGCAATGACCAAAACCTTTCATAGATTTCTTCTAATTTCATTGTCCTATTAGGTTCTGTACTGTAAGTGCTGGTATACATTGTAGCCTGTTACAATTCGTTGAAGAGAATCATGACCACTAAATTTATCTGCATGAGGACCAGTGATGTGGGAAATGATTTCA
>JAUMHH010228595.1:0-11801 GCA_032359455.1 Chlamys rubida
CCTTAAACCTTCTGTAGAGTTGAGGTTGGTGTGGTGCTGTTAGTTAGACATAACAATGCCTTAAACCTTCTGTAGAGTTGAGGTTGGTGCTGTTAGTTAGACATAACAATGCCTTAAACCTTCTGTAGAGTTGAGGTTGGTGTGGTGCTGTTAGTTAGACATAACAATGCCTTAAACCTTCTGTAGAGCTGGGGTTGGTGCTATTAGTTAGACTAACAATGCCTTAAACTTTGTGTATTCTACTTTACAGATCATCAATATGCGGTCACTTATGAAGAAGCAATTAGCAAAACAGGTGAGTAGAGTATTGTTGTGCCTTTACCAGTCACTTATACGATCCATGAGTAGAGTATTGTGGTGCCTTGACCAGTCACTTGTACGCTCCAAGCTTGATTATGTTCCATAATACATGGATCTGCCCATACGTTGTATTCAGTGAATGTGGTTGGTGCCTGATCAGTGCCTTTCCCACAACACCTTCTTGAAGTCTCTATGTTGAAAAAAAGGGACCACCTCTTGCAGATCCCAGGAATAAATTATCATTACAATTCACCCATCAGTTTAAATAAATCCCTTGATAACCCTGAATATGCTAATCTTTTTGAAAGAAACAAAGTTAGGTATTTGTAAATCACATTCAATTTCGTTTCGGACTATAACTCCCCTTCACATGGTAACTGTTGATAGCCCCATCCTATAATGCCACTTTATATGTACCTTTGTGAGGCATTCATACCACAAGGATTAGCCCCAAAGTCTAGCCTCACACCTTGGGACTTAGTCCCATGGCATAACCGCCTGTCGTCCGTCCGTCGTCCGTCTGTCCGGCTTCAACTTTTTACTTTTAAACAACTTCTTCTCAGTAACAAAAAGGCCAAGGATGATGAAATTTAGCCAGTAGCATGCTGGGATAAAGAGCTACCAAGTTTGTTCAAATGAATGACCTTCATCCATTTTCAAGGTCACAGTAGTCTAATATGTTAAAATAGTTTAATGAGTTCTTCTAAATAACCAAGAGGCCTAGGGTGATGATATTTGGCCAGTAACATTCTAAGATAAAGGGCTACCAACTTTGTTCAAATGCATGACCTTGACTTATATTCAAGGTCAAAGAGGTCAAATATGTTTAAAGGTTTTAAACAACTTTTTCTGAATAACCAAGAGGCCTAGGGTGATGATATTCGGCCAGTAACATGCTGGTATAAAGGGCTACCAATAATGTTCAAATGAATTACCTTGACTTATATCCAAGGTCACAGGGATCAAATATGTTTAAAACCTTTTAACTTCTCCTGCATAACCAAGAGGCCTAGGATGGTGATATTTGGCCAGTAACATGCTGGGACAAATGGCTACGAACTTTATTAAAAAAAATGATCTCCATTTATATCCACGGTCACAGGGGTCAAAACCTTTAAAACAACTTCTTCTGAAAAACCAAGAGGTATACAGTGATGGTATTTAGCCAGTAGCATGCTGGGATGAAGGGCTACCAAGTTTGTTCAAATGAACAACCTTCATCCATTTTCAAGTTCACAGGGGTCAAATATGTTAAAATCTTTTAACAACTTCTCCTGAATAACCAAGAGGCCAAGGGTGTTGATATTTGGCCAGTTACATGCTGGGATGAAGGGCTTCCAAGTTTGTTCAAATGAATGACCTGGACTTATATCCAAGGTCACAGGGGTCAATTATGTTGAAAACCTTTTAACAGTTTCTCCTGAATAACCAAGAGGCCTAGGGTGTTGCTATTTGGCCAGTAACATGCTGGGATAAAGGGCTATACAGTTTGTTCAAATGAATGACCTTGAATTATATTCAAGATAATTCAAGGTCACAGGGGTCAAAAATGTAAACAACTTCTTCTTTATAACCAAAAGGACCAGAGTGATGGTATTTTGCTAGTAACATGCTGGGATGAAGGGCTGCCATGTTTGTTCAAATGAACTACCTTCACCCATTTGCAAGGTCACATGGGTCAAATGAGTTGAAATCTTTGAACAACTTTTAAATAATCTAAAGGTTCAGGGTAATGATATGTGGCTAGAAGCATGCTGGTATGAAACGCTATAAAGTCCACTTAATGTCCTTGTTTGACTTTCAAGGTCACATGTGTCACATGTTCAAATCTTTTAATAGATTCTTTTGAATTGATCGCTTTAACATTTAGTTGATCAAGAAAGGCCCTCTGTGCCTTATTAACCTCAGGCTATATCATTCCTCTCATCTTTCTGACCTAGGTTTCCCTTGTCCTTGCTTTGTCCCACATGTCTTGTCCTTTGTCTTTTGTGTGCATTTGATTTTTGTCTGTATACCTAATGTCACGACCATTTATTTATTAATAATTTATTTATATATTAATTTGTGTGAGTGTGTAACTGTAAGTGTATGTGTGTGAGTGTGTGTGTTTGTGTGTGTATTCTTTTTTGTCTCTGTATATTCATAGTGAATAAAAAAAACTATTAGCAACAACTCTTAAGCTTTAGGAGCTGTAACAACAATCATGTACCTTATGTGTTGTATCATGTCATGTAAAAACTTTGAAAATGAATAAAAAAAATTATCACATATCCATGGCATTCATAGCTCATAGGAAAGTTATCTGAATTATCTGAATTAACCTCTGCCAGAAAGATGTTACATGTATCAGTTGCAGTAATTAACAAAAAACAACCTCAGGCTATATCATTCCTTTCATGATTGTGTTCATTGTTTTGATGTTTGACTTCAGGGTACGGGAGGTTCCACTACCTGGTGCTGGCACTGTGTGGATGGGCTGTGTCCAGTGATGCCATAGAAGTACTGTCAATCTCGTTTGTGTTGCCAGCAGCACAGTGTGATCTCCACCTGTCCTCTGCTGATAAAGGCTGGCTCAACTCCATCATGTTTGTTGGTATGTGTTGTTTTTAGTCTTCATCCAGGTAGTAAACACATTGTACTTAGTGTTGCAAAGTATCACCTGGCTGTAAATAGAGTAATACCATGTATAATAATAATAATTCCAGGTTCTTATATACCTCTTTATCACAACCTAGGTCCTAAGTCGTCTCAAAGCGGTTCACAAGTTATTATCTGTAGTTATAGGGCCTATTGCAACCAGCTAATATCTTTCTCAACTCCCTGGGGAGCATACAGCCGGTGCTGCCATTTCGGCGCTCACAGCTATCTTTCAGCAGTTCCAGCACTGCCCAACCATGTATTCATTTACAGCTGAGTAGACTGGAACAAGCAGAGTAAATGATACAACACAGTGCCGTGACCTGACTCGAACCCGCAACACTTTGTATTTTTGACATTTATTGCAGATACTACAAGAAACCAAGTGAAATGTGTACTGTCAACTACCTTGAAAGTGCCTCAGGTATATAGAATATTACAACAATAATGCAGTTAATATTGACAGACATTACCAATAGTTGACAGACATCACAGAATCTGATTAGTTGCAGATTTAGATGAATAACAAAAATTACATTTTATAAATTAATGGATTTGATGAGATGATTCATGTATAAATTTCTACAAATAAGATAAAGCATCAGTTTTGATAGCTAGGTCTTAGGCATAGTACAAGAATGATGAGAACACCCTATAGATAACTGTAGTTTACAGCTCTACAAGCCCATATAGTCTACCTCTCGTTTGGCCTCTCTGTGCTGTAGAGTGGGCCAGTCGGGGATTAAGTCTACGAGAGATGCCCTACGCTGCTGCATTGATGTGCGCCGCTGCTGTTCCATAGCCTCGAGTTTATCTACGCTGGGTTTCATCACTGGGAGAGGGATATCAAGGTTGTCCATGGACTGGCGTCTACTGGAGTCCTTCTGTACATAGAGTAACACAATACCCGTAAAGCTAGGTAAATCAGCAATGTCCTAACCTAGAGGGGCAGCGCCCAGTGTGAGGATACATACCCGCTACCAGTAAGGTACTATACACCTAGAGGGGCAGGGCCCAGTGTGAGGATACATACCCGCTACCAGTAAGGTACTATACACCTAGAGGATCTGGGCCCAGTGTGAGGATACATACCCTCTATCACCAATAAGGTTCTATGAAACATTCCTATAGAAGAACCATGGGAAATCCTAAGCAAAGTATTTTGGAAAATCCTACTTTAGAATATTTTTAACAAAAAGAAAGTGTGGGCAATTCTAATAAGAAAAAAATAGTAATCCTAATATAATAACTATTAGAATTGTGGGTAATCCTAAATATGTGGTAATACTTAAAGAAAAATTGTAGGTATAAGTCTTATAAAAGTGTGGGAAATTCTTAAAACAGTGTGGGAAATTCTTAAAACAGTATGGGAAATTCTTAAAACTATGGGTAATTCTTAAGAAAGTCTGATTAATCCTAAAATTTAGAGTGTGGATAATCAAAAACAAATTGTGGGCAATCATAACAGAAAAAGCAGGTTAATAATAATAGAAAAAATTGGTAATCCTTATAAAAATGGTGAAACATTAATGAGGAAAAATATGGATAATCCTTATAAAAATGGTGTAATATTATTAGGGGAAAAGATCGGTAATCCTTATAAAAAATGGTGTAATATTAATGGAGAATAAGGTGGGTAATCCTTATAAAAAACGGTGTAATATTAATGGAGAAAAAGATGGATAATCCTTATAAAAAATGGTGCAATATTAATGGAGAAAAAGATGGATAATCCTTATAAAAAATGGTGCAATATTAATGGAGAAAAAGGTGGGTAATCCTTATAAAAATGGTGTAATATTAATGGAGAAAAGGTGGATAATCCTTATAAAAATGGTGTAATATAAATGGAGAAAAGGGTGGATAATCCTTATAAAATATGGTGTAATATAAATGGAGAAAAGGGTGGATAATCCTTATAAAAAATGTTGTAATATTAAAGGAGAAAAAGGTGGATAATCCTTATAAAAAATGTTGTAATATTAACGGAGAAAAAGGTGGATAATCCTTATAAAAAATGTTGTAATATTAACGGAGAAAAAAATGGGTAATCCTTATAAAAAATGTTGTAATATTAACGGAGAAAAAGGTGGATAATCCTTATAAAAGATGGTGTAATATTAATGGAGAAAAAAATGGGTAATCCTTATAAAAAATTGTTTAATATTTATGGAGAAAAAGATGGATAATCCTTATAAAAAAATTTGTGTAATATTAATGAAGAAAAAAATGGGTAATCCTTAAAAAAAAATTGTAATATTAACGGAGAAAAAGATGAGTAATCCTTATAAAAATTTGTGTAATATTAACTGAGAAAAAGATGGGTAATCTTTACAAAAATAGTGTAAAATTGATGGGAAAATGGTGGGTAATCCTCAGAGTGTGAACTAAGTCCTTAAAGATTAATTCTTATAGAAAAAACATTGGTAAGGCTTAACTCATTCACCCCTGGAGACACATTTAAGCTCTTCCAATTCAAGGGTTGGAAGAGTTCATTATGAAATTTCAAGGGTGAATGAGTTAATGAAACAGAGAATCATTAAGAAAAGTATGGATAATCCAAACAGGAAAAAAAAAATCCTAAAAGAAAAATAGGGATTATGCTAATAGAAATAATGTGGGTATAATTGTCGGAAGAATCCTAAGTACTCCCAAAGGAAGATTTAGGGCATAACATTTATAGCGCAGACTTTTCATCTTGGTGGTAAAATATGGACGTATTGATCCCCTGCGAATGTGAAATAGCATTGAGCATGAGAAATGGATTGAGGTGGAGAGGGGAGGGTCAAAGGTTTGCAAAGAAATTAAAATAAACTCAGCGATAGGCCAACCTTGTGCAATTTGTAAAGTTTGGCCTTCATTGATCATGTTAAATTGAGTTTTGTTTTCAACAAAAAATAACAAGCGAAATGTTATTTGTAATTAAAGTTAAAATTTTGTTCCTACAAAATGAGATGAAGGAACAAAATACTTATTATTTCAAAAATCACCAATTAATGAACATATTTTAACAGAATTTCCTAGAGCCAAGTAAAAATGCAATAAAAAGAAACATAAGATTTGGCATACAACTTTCATATACATTGATTGTATACATGAAAAGCTGGGAGGAACCAGGGTAAAATATCCTCAGGCAGTAAAGTAAATCAATATGATCAAACAACCTATTGTGCAATAAAGGGCAATAGATATTATAACATCATGCTGATACATTGCCATTTTGAAATAGTAAAATGATTTGTGCTGTAATAACATAACACTACAAATCTGTGTACAGTATGTGCATAACACATACTAAATAGTGCTGTGGAAGAATCTCCCAAATCAACATGCATCTTCATACTTTCTCGAAATGGCAAAAACCACAGGCAAAGATAGTGTTGTCAAGATTCTTGGTAACCATGACAACTATATCATTGCATAATAATCAAAAATCCAATATGGTAACAACAACTAAAAATAAAAGGAGAAAAAACATAAGATCAAAGATCAACTGATCAGCAAAACAAAGATATGTCCTAAAAGAAAAAGGAATGTCATCAAAACAATTTTGTGTAAAACCAAATAAATCATCAATGCAAACAGGTGTATGGAATATATAGAAATCAACAACAATGCTGTAACAAATGCTCCACTAGCCATCCTCTAAAAGACAGTTATCTGCCCCTTACTCGTGACAGTTATCTGCCCTTCATTGAGGCAGATAATTTCTACACTGTCTCAGACATGCCTTTTGTTTTCCAAAACCCTTGAGTTGGACACCAAAGTCTACGTTGCCTTCATCCTGGTCCTTTCCTTTTCTTCCCTTCAGCTTTACACCAAACTTCTGCTGAGCCTGTTCTGTAGTGGACTCCTTCTTCTTCTTATCCTTCGTCTGAGCTTTGTCACCCGATGTCTTTTCCTCCACCTCCAGTTTACCAACAGAGGCCTTTTTAAGCTTGACAAATGGACCAGGTTGAGATTCAGCATCACCAGGAATAAGGGACTTTTTTGGTTTGAGAAACGGACCAGCTGGTTGAGATTCAGCATCACCAGGAACAAGGGACTTTTTTGGTTTGAGTAATGGACCAGCTGGTTGAGATTCAGCATCACCAGGACTAAGGGACCTTTTTGGTTTGAGAAATGGACCTGATGGCCCAGTATCCTCCTCAGCTCCAACTGAAGTTTTTTTCGATGTTGCTTCTTGTTTTGGAACTTTTTTCAGAGTGACAGTTTCTTCCTCTGCCTCAGCTGCTGGTATCTTTCCCTTGCCCATTTTCAACTTTGACTGCTCTACCTCAACTGTTTCAACTGAGGCCCTTTTGGTCATTTTCATGGTAGCGGTGGTCTGCTCTATCGTCACTGATTCGACAGAGGCCCTTTTCTGAGTCATGCTGACACTCTCAAAGGCACTTCTTTCCACTTTATCAATTAATAATGAGCTTCTTCTTGAGGAAGTCTGGCTACCCGGCTTTAATTTGAGAAAACATTCAGTTTGACAAGCAAAATCCCTACGATAAACTGACAAACAGTGGGGAAGGGAGTGCCATGATTTTATTCTGAGAATTAATATGGTGCTTAGTTTTTATTAGTAATAATTATTCTCTTTTTTTTTTTTTTTTTTTTTAAATCAACCGTTAAATGTTCATATTCCTTAAACTGAATGCAGAAAAGCAGACTCTATCTGGCCCCTGGTCAAGGGCAGTGACCTTTAAGGTAGTGATATTTCTCTGGTTTCTGGTCCAAGGCTAGAAACTGAAGCTTCTACACATGATAAACTTGTCTATAGCCAGGTCTAGAGCATTCACAGGATATAACCTTCGTCTAAACTTTTATCTATGACAATGACATCTATATGATGACTTTTGACATCTGCTTCAGACGTGATATTTGTCTGAACCCCATAATTCAGGGTAAATGTGCGTTATTCAACAATTTTTAAACTAGTTTACTGATTAGCTATGATTACTGATGACTGTAATCATCGCCATAGCAACCAAACCTATTTATAGCAGTGAGCATACAAAGTAAGTTAAACTAGAAAATGTCTGTAAGACATGAATGCCCCCTATATAGCAACCGTGACCTTGGCCTTGACCTTGGGACCCTGAAACACAACGATGCCTGACGTATACTCATACTTGACCTTTGTATAAAGTTTGACCAAAATCTGTCAAAGAATGAAGTTGCTAAGTGTTTACATTGAATCGGGACGGGATGCGACGGGACGGGACAGGACGGGACGGGACGGACATGGGTAACACTATATGCCCTCCCATTTTATGGCGGGGGCATAAAAATGTCAGTCCTAGAGGTTAAAACGGATTCTGTACAATACTTTTGTTGAAGACAAGTGCAAAGCAACTCCAGTAGAGCAGCTAGACATTTAATGAATCTGTATATTCCGTGACCTTGACCTCTGACAAACTAATTCTGAGAAGATATATAAACACATTAAGATATATAAACAATTCTTTTAAAAGACAAACAATAACAAAATCATTGCTTAAACAAAAATTGATTATTAATATTATTATTAGTTTACAGGTATAATTATCTAATTTGATTTCTGTTAATATAAGGTATGCTCAGAATACTATTAGTACACAAAATGTTTACTATTAACATATCAAGATATTTAATATACATAATTATGATAATACAAACAATTATAGTCACAAACGACATCAGCCCTGACAACTTTACCTTTTCATCTTCGCTGTCACTTCCCGTCTTCTCGATTTTCTTCAGGTTCGCCTTCATCATCTCAATCTGTGAGGGACGTCTCTTTTTGTCGACTGTAAACAGACACAGCAGAGATTCATACCTTCACTAATTATGCAGGGCTAAGCTCTCAAAAATACATAAAGGCTCATGACATTGAAGAGGTATCAATATTTTCTTAATTTTTTTTACATTTCGTAGATCACTATACTGTTAAAACTTTCCAGACATTGATGTTCTAGTAAATATCTAACTTCGAGCAGCAATATCTGTCGATTGGAGCCACAAAACTTTCGTTTAAAATCAGTGTCTAAATTTATTAACAATTTTTGATCGTACCGGACTTTGAACAGATAGTTACAGTCTAGGTGTGAGAATTTAGAAATCAGATCAAGCCAGCATGTATCACCATACAACCAGCATTTACATTACCATTCCAAGAAATATTCAAATTTGACCTATTTGCAAAACATTTTTGAATTGATACACTGAATGGCATTGCCAACTCAGCTTTCAATCAACACAGCCACAAAACATGATATATTAAACATTTGTTTAAATGAAATATTCTAAAAAGAAAAAGTCTGCAATACATCTTGAAGCCTGTAACAGTCTGAATTCATTACACAAGTATGTAATTGGTTTTTCGTGACGTAATGATGACTGTAACTATTATATTCTGGCGGATCTCGGTTCCAGTCAAACCATTACAGACAAAACTTTGACAATGGGTATTTTTTCCACAACTATTAGTCTTTCCATGTGTATTGTTATCTATAATTCACCAATAACGACAGAGACGGGTTCCAACACACATTAGTTCTATACAAATGTGATCTCTAAATACACACTAGATCTATTGTAATCAGTTAACACTAGGACTACATGGCAATGTTCAGCCTACAGGTTAAAACGCATTATGGCAGTAATATCGCTATGTTTTAATTAATGACTGTGCGACAGCCTAATATCAACTATGTTCGTTTTCTGTGCGCGCTCAAATGGACATCAAATGTCCTTTTGATTACAAGCAAACGAGAAATCACATCACAATATAAGCAAAGCTGTCTAACATGTACACTCGTTATCTCTGATGGAGCTGACCCTTCAGTAAACATATTTTTTTTCTTTAATTTCAAATATTTTTAAACTCTGAATCAACGTAAATTCACCTAAGTAATTCAATAGTAAAGGTATTATAATAGGTTGTTTTCTGGAAAAGGAAAGATAAGAAATAATACCATGAAGTTTATGCAATATGCAAAATAAATTATGCAAGGAAAACAAGACATTATCGTATATCGAATTGTGCATAATGATATCATATTTTACTGGTACAAGTTTATAGAACTAAAGCATGCTGCCAGTACAGACTCTATGGAGCTGATTCTAGGATCATATCACAATACTCATGTAAATAGTGGTAAGAAGACTTTATAATATATGTCACTATATATCTTCTCATCCATTTTTTTTTATTTATAATCGAACGTGTTTACAGAAGTTATGAATTTATGTAGCGTTAGTAATTAACTTTTATTTGCACACAAAAAATAACATATAAATAGAGACAGAAAGAAAGAACTTAAAAAACCTCCTTATAATGTAGATAACCTACTAGTAATTTCCTAAGAGAGAGAGAGAGAGAGGGAGAGAGAGAGAGATAGTTTTGAAAGCCTCCTTATAATATAGATAAATATACTAGTAATTTTCTAAGAGAGAGAGCGAGAGAGAGCTTAGAAAGCCTCCTTATAATGTAGATAAACTACTAGTGATTTTCTAAGAGAGAGAGAGAGAGAGCGAGAGAGAGAGAGATAGCTTAGAAAGCCTCCTTATAATGTAGATAAACTACTAGTAATTTTCTAAGAGAGAGAGAGAAAGAGAGAAGGAGAAGGGAGGTAAAAAAGCCTCCTCATAATAGAAAACCTACTTGTAATTTTCTAAGAGAGAGAGAGAGATAGAGAGAGACAGGGGGAGACAGAGAGAGTTTAAAAAGCTTACTTATAATAAAGATACAATGATGTAACCTCCTTTTCTGAGAGAGAGATAACCTCCTTATAAAATAGATAACCTACTAGTAGTGTTCTAAGAGAGAGAGAGAGATAGAGAGAGATAGGAAGGGTGACAGAGAGACAGATTCGAAAGCCTCCTTATAATAGATAACCTACTAGTAATGTTCTAAGAGAGAGAGAGAGAGAGAGAGAGAGAGAGCTCATCAAGCCTATACTTATAATATAGATACAATGAAGCTCCCAGTACTTTTCTAAGAGAGAGAGAGAGAAAGAGAGAGCTTCTTTATAATATGGATACTCGTAACCTACTAGTAATTTTCTAACAAAACTGATATCTACAAATTACTGATATGTTCAACAATTCCTAAGTTTCAAGGCATTTATCAGACGAAAAAAAACAGAAACCAAAAACAAAAGCTGTCTTTTAGAAGATATTTCATCAGAAGTCTAGTGTCTGAAGTACTCTAAATAACTGAAAGTGTATATTAAAAGTCTTCTATCACCTTTTGCTGTATCATAAATTGTAATGGAACATTAAATATAGAATCCTAATATAATGGCCATTAATTTGCTACACAAGACACACTAACACAGCACAACACAGCGCAATGCAACTGAAAAAGAAATGACGCTTCTAGCGCAACGCCAAATCGCACGCTTTTACTATATCCGGGTGTTTGGAACGTACAGTTGCCATCTGAAAAAATAATGCGCATGTTGGATATTATAATGAAAGTATTAGGGAAACAAACATCAAAATTTTAAATGAATATTCAAGCAATTTATTATGTTGGGCTGGGTACATTTTAGTGATACAGATTGGTTAAGAAATATGGTGAAGAGGTAGAAAAACTAGGATATTGGTTGACAGAGAAGCAGATATATATCAATAAAGTCAGGACCAGAGGCTAAAATCAAGAACACAGTAAATTTATTGGGTTTTGTTATTTAATTTGAAGCCTTTCAGCGTTCAAATAAAGGAATCTCAATTAATTCATAGTTATAAGAGATCAAGAAAAGCAATGAAGATTTAACAAATGTTCTGTAAGAGTGCAATGAAATGGTATAACGCCAAAAAAAAAGTGTCTGTTTAGGGTTGCATGGGTAAAAAAACTAGGGTAGGTAGGTCGATTTTTTTGTTTTTTTTTG